>JAWPHD010018664.1:0-38858 GCA_037043455.1 Cyrtodaria siliqua
AACTGGGTTATCATGTTTCATATTACCCAGTGCTTGAAGAGATGAAAGGGAATCAGAAAAGATTACAAAATGGGCATCATCAGATTCCTGGATATAATTTAAGGCAAGTTCAATTGCCTTAAGTTCAGCTGAAAAGATAGAGGCCTTGTCAGGCAGGCGGCTCTTTATGCTGTGTTTGTGAACAGCAGCTGCAGCTACCTTATCTCCATCTTTATGATGACATTTAACTAACAGGCTAAAATGAGCATGAATTCTTGGGGATGTTACCCCTCTGTCAGGAATAGCAGTTGTCCTATTCTTGCCCGGAAACAGCATGGGATGTAATATCGGAGAATAATCTATAATTCAAATGGAGGGTATAATTACTGTTATACCAAATGGAGGGTGTAATTACTGTTATACCAAATGGAGGGTATAATTACTGTTATACCAAATGAAAATAAATTCAACATTAAAAATTACACAGTAATTTCACTCTTAATTGCGTTTACAAAATTGCCTCGGGGCCGTAGCCAATAGGTTTAAATCTACACTAAACACGTTATTTCAAAAAAAAATCAAATTCTTCCATGTTTAATTACGATAATGTTAGTGCCTGATCTCATCCAGTTTATCAGGTGAGGCTGAGAGAAAAAAGAAGCCCGAGGCTGTGCCGAGGGTTTCATTATTTTGAGCCGAAAATGATATTCTATTTATCATGTTGATCATTTAAAATCATTTAATTTACCTTTCTTTCCGTTCAAATATACCCAGACGTCATCAAATATACCATGACGAAGAGGTGCTGACGTCATCAAAAGAGATGCACAAGTAACTGCCAAGATAAGATTTTATCTCAGGTACCCTGTTTCTCGGTCGACATGATAAATCAACCAGATGTGCTCGCTTGGTGCAGTTTGAAAGTAGTTCTCTTTTAAAGAGTGCTAATCTAATTTTTGTCTACTTTTCTTAGTGCAGTTTGCTGTAATTTCTTCACTGTAACAGTATTCTGGTCAATAGTCTCATGTTATTGATAATCTAAAATGCAGCTCACCAAGCTTTTGACCGTTTTAAATAGATATATACTGACGGTCAATGAAAACGCCGTATGTTTATGCTGTTTAGATTATTCGCAAATCATTTGGAACTGCTGGACTAATATTTTCTGTTTTATAGATATTGAATCTTGATACCTAACTTGTCTTACATGTTTATTGATATTTGTCATTTAACATACACTATGGATAATCATAAAAGAAATCTCTTCCACTTCATTTCAGCCTGCATTACTCTGTCTCGGAATAAAATCCAACTGTTTCTTTCTGGCCTTTTTATTGTTTGACTTCAGACAGTATTATGCCGAGAAAATGATTTCTTTGTGTACAGTAATGTAACTGAAACAAAAACGGAAATGCACGTGTATTTCATAACATCAATGTGGAATTCACTAAGTTAAGGTGAATGTTCTCTCAGCAAATAGCAAAGCTATAAGTAGGATAAGTAAAAAAAAAACTAAATATTTTTACATGAAACTTAGAGTATATAACGTAATTATCATAAACATCATATAAACGATAAAATACAAAAAAAATAATTATGAAGATGTTTTAAACATTGCACAATACAGAGAATCTAGCAGGAATTAGAACTCATCAATATCAGCCTATTTCTTACATATAACTTGCAATATATTACCTTTATATAATTGTCTAGGTTGTGCCAGCCATTAAAAAGTAAACAAATATGTATAAAGTTGTTTTATGCAACTTTTGCTTAAATCACCTGTCTTGAAATCAAATGTTTTGAGTAGCATAATCTATAAATAGCATGTGTACAGGTAAGTGACCAATCAAATACCATGACCAGGTACGTAAATAACATATGTATGCATTTAATTTCTGCAATGCTTATGAACATTGATTTTGTTTCTTTAAGGGTTCGCAAATAGTATAAAGTGGGTGGGGTATGGTAAAAATTACAATGTCAATTTTTGCTTAAACTTCAATTTTCTTGCAACTGTCAATGCTGACATAGTGTGTCACATGTATAAGGAAACATTTTGATAGCTAGTGTTTTGGATAAAAGAAATTCATAAAAATGATATTGTATTTTGATTTCAATACCTCGGGTGCATCCAATCATTGACTTCTTTTCCTTTTTTATTGAAAGTGAATACACACATCCATAATCCAGTATGTTGTTAACAATATGTAAGAATAAAAATGAAAAATTAAATAACAGCAAGTTAATAAAACAGAATTTCATAACACCATCTATGCCAAATCAATGAATTTTCTGCACCGTGTTTTATCCCCAAAAGTAGTGCAAATCACTTTTAAATTATACTATTTGCACGAGATTTACTACTACTAATACTACATAATGATTATTGAATGAACGGTATTAACAACATTTGTTTACCTCATGAACGAACCCCTATTGCGACTGTATTCTGATAGATCTGAACAGTTTATAACAGGTGCGTGGGGAAAACGTATTGTTTCTTCTTAAATATGTTATTCTTGAGAGAGATAAGCCTCGAAACATTATAAAATCAGTTAATTTGGCAAATAAAATATTGTTACTTTCTAATTTCCGGAAACTTCTCATTCGCAACATCTCGATTATTTCTATGAAGTATGATTCCGAACGTAGCCGGTATTATCCGAGTTTTCACGAACGAATGCCTTATAACACCTACTATTGCATAAAGTAGTGCCATTTTTATTTCTTATTTTTAGTATTTATAACGGCAAGGGTTCATTTTCTTCGTTTTCTTGCAACATTTATAACACAAATGATAAGAATATTGTTTAAAATGAAAAATACAATTTGTAATTATAAATTCGAAAATTCGATTCGGATTTCCCTAGTATGCATCGTTAAAAAATGATAGGCGTAGGAATCGTAATCGGTTAATCGGTCATATTTTGTTCAGCGAGGTGAAGCATTGAAAATACAACAAGAAAACGTAAAATCTTTAACTCGACATCCATGATTACCTGACAGGTGATTTGATTTGACTTCAATGTTTTAACAATCTACTTAGGGTAATGTTCAAGATTCACATATATGTTCTGTAGCTGCATAGATGACTCTCCCACCAATTTAGGCAATAATCCACGTTCCACTTTTGTTTACATATTTTTATGAATGAAAAATATGGCCGAAGAAAACCTCAACGTGTCAACGAAGTTATTTCCTTTTTTCTGCAAAACTGGTTTGAATTTCGACTTAATACTCTAACATATTGTTAATCATTGTCTATACATTTAATCTAAGCCAAAAAAACAATTATTTTGTTCAGTAATTATATTGTTTGCAGGGAAGTCCTTTACCCTATTGTTTTTGTTCACGCTAATTAAGTACCCACATATTGACATTTTTATATATATGTAAAATGGGGGTCCTGTGGTATTTTTGAGTTACCGAAAATACCACAGGAATTTTTTAATTTTTTTAAACACACCTATCTACAAATCAGCATGAAATGCTGATTTTGCTTGTTATTTGTTGATTTTGCCTAAATATTTCATGAAATGGTGATTTTACTTGATTTATTAAAACTTTTTTAAAATAGGGGTAGTGAAGATTGCAAGTTTAATTTTTTTTATAAGTTATCAAAATTACAACATATTTTTTTTTTTATATATGGTTAAACATCAATACGTCTAAATATTAAGCACTCAGCATTATAATCTTTAAATTTCCAATAACGTGTCATTATTCTGACTGAAACTCCACCACAATCAGCACAAATTTTATTTTTTGCTTTTGTGCCTTTTTTACATATTGAGCACGGTAATACATGACTTGTTTTTAATCTATACTTATGCAAACTGCAATAATTAGAATCTTTTGTAGTCTTACTTTTACACGGATTGTGTAATCCAATTTTAAGAAATGTGCAAACATTAATTTCCATTGTTTCTTTTTGATATATTTTTTTATATTAAATAAAAAAAAATATATAAGTATATCAAAAAGAAATAATGAAGACTGAAGAGATTATAGAAAATTTAATACGCCTGTTTGATACAGGTGTAATAGATAAGCAAACACTATCTAACGGTATAAATGCATTGAAAGAAGTTCCAAAGGAAACTCCAAAAGAGGTTAAATCTCAAACATTAGAAAATTTACTCAAAAGACGACGTGCTAAAAAACAACGTAAACGAGAAAAGCAGAAATATGATAAATTACAAGAAAATGTTATAAATGAACAAAAGCAGAATTATGCTAAATTACAGGAAAATGTTATAAATGAACTGAAAGAGTTTAATGATAGAAAATCTAAAGAAAGTATTACAGAATTAAAACTGGTTGACAAGCCAATGTGTGGCTATTTCAAAGCATACGAAATATCTGCCAAAAAATATAAAGATCCTCGGAAACTACTCCATGATAAAAAATCTATTATTACGAAACAAATAACCAAAGAGCTGACAAAAATGAATGGAATAAAATTTCAGTTAGGTCTCACTGTAGAATTATTTAAAGATGATGGTGCTACAAAAAAATACACCACAGCAGTATTACATAGTGAACACAATAAAATTTTATCTTCTGAAAAAATAGATGAGTTGTATGATAAATCATCTGATGACATACAAGAAAATTTGGAAAGATTTACAAACACAGCATCAGGATTAGAAGTTGATTACTGTATTACACTTTATTTAAATTTTGCAAAGTATGAGCCACTAAAAGGTTCTTCCTATATTCCTTTACATAAAGTAGTATCTGATAAGAAAGCAATTATAAATGTTATCAATAAAGATGATAGATGCTTGGAAGTGGCATTGGTTTCTGCTTTGTGGCCTAATAAAAATAATCCAATCAAGATGTCTAGTTACAACAAACACATGGGTAAGTTAAACATGAAAGATATTGATTGTCCAACTCCGATTTCACAAATTTCAAAAGTAGAAAAACAAAACAATCTTGCCATTAATGCTTACGGGTATACAGTATCAGAAAAAATTAAAAAGGCATCTGTTTTTCCATATAAAATATCAGAGCAGCCGAAGGACATAAAAAGAATTAATTTGATGTTAATTTCTGAAGATACTGAAGTTGAACCAGAAAACGAAGATGATCCAAACAACGAAGAAGGGATTATAGATGATAATTACAACCCTGATGATAATCACGAAAAAGTTAAAAAAGAAACAAAATATCATTGGTGCTGGATTAAAGACCTAAACAAATTACTTTATGATCAAAACAAACATCGTGGCAAAACCTACTTTTGTGATCGTTGTCTTCATGGTTTCTATAAAGAAGAACTACTTAAAAATCACAAAGAAGACTGCGAAGGCATAAATAAAAACTCTTGCAAAATCGAAATGCCGAAAGAAGGCTCAACTGTCAAATTTAAAAATTACCACAAACAAATGCCTGTACCTTATGTAATATATGCCGACTTTGAAAGCATACTCAAACCCCAATCTTCCACATGTGGAAAAAAATCTGAAATTACAAACGTTCATAAAGCTTGTGGATTTGGGTACCAAGTTGTAAGATATGATGGTAAAGCATCAACCCCTGTTATTTATAGAGGTGAAGACACTGTCGAAAAGTTTTTAAATCGTTTGGAATGTGAAAAAAGTAACATCAATAACATATTTTCTCACCCTAAACCTTTAATCATGACACAGCAAAACGAAACAGATCATGAAAAAGCGACTCACTGCTGGATATGTGAAACAATAATCAAAGATGATAAAAATGGTAAAGTAAGAGATCATTGTCATTTTACCGGAGAATACAGAGGTGCAGCACATAAAAACTGCAACCTAAAACCAAAAATAAAACCAATGAAAACACCAATTCCTATTGTAATTCACAACCTTAAAGGATATGACAGTCATCTTATAATGCAACACATAACCAAATTAACAGGTAATATTACTTGCATCCCAAATAATGCTGAAAAGTACATATCATTTAGTGCTGGGCAATTTAGATTTTTAGACAGTTTTCAATTTATGCCCAAGTCCTTACAAGATTTGATTGATGCAACAAATAAGTCTGATTTTAAAATTACTAAAGATCAGTTTGGCAAACAAGTGGAGTTAATTTTACGAAAAGGTGCTTATCCATACGGATACATGAACAGCATGGAAAGATTTGATGAAACAGAATTACCGCCTATAGAAAAGTTTTACAATAGTCTTAAAGATGAAAATATAAGTACCGAAGATTATGAATTTGCTCAAAAAGCATGGAAAGAATTCAACTGTAAAACCATTGGTGATTATCATGATTTATATTTGAAAACGGATGTAACTCAACTAGCCGATGTATTTCAAACTTTTAGAAAAACATGCATGAATGCATACAAACTTGACCCTTTACATTATTACACAGCACCAGGATTATCTTGGGATGCTTTACTTAAACACTCAGGAACAGAATTAGAACTTTTAACAGATATTGACATGCATTTGTTTTTAGAAAAAGGAATGCGGGGTGGAATCAGCATGGTATCAAAAAGACATGCCAAAGCAAATAATTCTCATGTTGCTGATTACAAACCTGAAGATCCGAATAATTTCTTAATGTATTTTGATGCAAATAATTTATACGGTCATGCAATTCTGGATTTGTTTGGAAAAAGAAAAACAAAAAAGGTTATTTTTCAAAACCAAAACCTGGCAAACCTGGAAAATCTGGTAAAGGACAAATACTTGAAGTCGATTTGGAATATCCGAAAGAACTTCATGATTTGCATAATGACTATCCACTTGCACCGGAAAGAGTAAAAGTAAAAAAAGAATGGCTGTCTGGTTATCAAACTGATTTGCTAGAGAAAAACATCCTGACAGAACAACTAGTTCCTAATCTTATGAATAAGAAAAAGTATGTAATACATCATAAAAATTTAGAACTGTACTTGTCTTTGGGTATGAAACTAAAAAAAGTACACAGAGTATTAGAATTTAACGAAAAACCATGGATGAAATCATACATAAACCTAAACACAGAATTAAGAAAAGAATCCAAATCGGCATTTGAAAAAGACTTTTACAAACTTATGAATAACTCTGTATTTGGAAAAACAATGGAAAATCTTCGTAAGCGGACTGATATAAAACTAGTCCGAACTGATGGGTCTGAGAATGAAAAAATAAGAAAAATAATAGCTAAGCCAAACTTTAACCGTCGTATAAAATTTTCAGATGAGTTGTCAGCAGTGCATACAAACAAAACAAAATTAACATTAAACAAACCAATTTATGTCGGAATGTCAGTTTTGGATTTATCAAAGCATTTGATGTATGATTGGTATTATAGTACTTTGAAAAAAAGATACAAAAATAACTGTACTTTATTATATACAGATACTGACAGCTTGCTTGTTGATATAAAAACGGAAGATGTGTACAAAGACATGATTGAAATGAAAAATGAGTATGATTTGAGTGATTATCCTTTATCCGACCCAATGCACGATGATACAAATAAAAAATTATTAGGTAAGATGAATGGTGTTGCTATAGCTGAGTATATTAGATTGAGACCTAAGTTGTATTCGATTTTGAGATCGGATGAGCAGATTATTAAGAAAGCGAAGGGTGTACAAAAATATGTAGTTGAAAAACATATCAATTTTGAAAATTACAAAGATGCACTATTCAACAAGAAAAAACAAACTCGTGAAATGAATATGATAAGATCGATAAAGCATGAAATATACGGTATGAAAATAAACAAAGTAGCTTTGTCACCTTTTTATTCGAAAAGGTATATTAGAGATGACGGCATCACGACTGATGCATACGGGTATTATAAAAATTTATAATTTGGCTTGTTTTGTTAAGTGTGTTGGTTTGTGCCAAGTTTACTAAGTAGCAAGTTAAGATAATAAGCTTAACTCTTTTTAAAAAAAATATAAAACTTTTTGGCTTCCTGAAATTTTTCATATCATTTTTTTGATGCACATGGTTTCTATAAAAACTTATGAATTTGGGTATCAGCAGGAACAATAAGTAATTCTTCTTTGACAAATCCTCTCTGCGGCGCTGGTAATTTCAAATAATAAACTCTTATACCTTGCGTCACCATATAACTTTTAATCTTGTGAATATCTACACTCCACATTGGATCAGTTGCTCTGCGTCTTCCACCCTCTTGTTCCCCGGGTTGATATAAATATCTTACACTTGCATTCATACAGATAGGATCATCTTTTAATATTTTTGTTTCAACAGGAGGAGGCTTTTTTGTCTCCGCATTTATGGCTTTAACAACTTCTGGTAATCTCTTTACCCATTCTCTATTACGTTTTTGTGAATCTATTTCCTTAGCATACTGATAGCCAAACAATCTTTCAGCTAATGTTCTGTTAAATCTTTCAACTAAAGCTTGGTCTCTATGTATTTCTGTTCTGCCCCGTCTGATATTTACTTTGTGTTTTGCCATCAACTGTGATACTGCACCCATAAATTCTCTGCCTGGATCCACTTGTAATAATTTTGGATATTTTAGATGCCGACTATATATATTTTCAAATGCTTTGGCAACTTCTTTACTATCCTTGGAAGTTAGCGGCTCTGCTTCTTTGTATCTACTCGCAATATCAACCACAGTCAACGCATATTTATATGTTTTGCGTCCACGACCAATCCCAAAAGTATCATGCGGTAAAAATAACAAATCAGCTTGATGCACACCATTCTTAGCAGAAACATCAAACCTGGGTCTAACTATTTTCTTTGGTGCGGGTAAATAAATCTGCCACACAGCTTGTTTCTTTAAAAATTCTAATGCCTTTTTTTCACTGACACCAGCCTCTTTTGCTAATTTTTTAACTGCTGTGTAACCTCTCCAAAATCCTTTTGGGCTGTAATAAATCTTTTCCATTTTTTTTTACTAAAGAATAAACTTTATATAACTATAAAGAAAAAATGGAAATCACAACTGCACAATTTGATGAACTGCTTGAAGAGCAATATCAAAATAGCACAAAGAAATGGACAGACTTGGAACTAAATAAAATATACACTATTACAGATACGAAAATAGTAGAAACTGAATATGGTCCATCCATGGTATTGACATTATCAGACAACGGTGAAGTATGGGCGCCTGATCATCTTAAAAATAAATTAGAGAAGAGTGCTAAACCACCATATTATATTCGACCACTTGGATTGAAACCATGTAAAAACAACAAAAAAAATAGGTATCATGCATATGACTTAGCCTTTTTAAAGTAAACTTAGTCATTTCAAATCCAAAAAAGTCTAAAGTAATTATAGTTTTAAACTATTTTTTTTTTATGAACTCAATTTATACGCCACAAATCCAGTTGCAGCCATGCCCACCACAATAAATGTAATTTCTCTATTCTGTTGATCCGGAGATGGTGTATAAAAATCACTCAACTTGGGCTCCGGTTCCAAAAGTAAATGTTTGCCAGTTATGTAATAATACTGTTTCATAGCTTGGTCTACATCATCAAAAGTCTGCTTTGCATGATGTTCTTTTTGTAGTTGTTTATTAATAAAATCTAATCGCTCTGTTCTTTTTTTATTCCACTCCACTTGTGCTGCGTTTAATTGTTCTACTGCTTTGTCATGCCTTTGTCTTTCCTCATCTGAATGACTTCCCATTTTTGAAAAGAAATAATTTGAACCACTAAACGCTAATGCATTTGTTAATGCGCCACCTATCATCATTGCTACTGCACTTGCCATTTTTTTATATATATATTTTTTAAAATTATTTCATAATATCCGCAGGAATAATACCTTGCTTAATCAACATATCCTTTGTAGCCATTGCTAACATTATATCCACAGACAGCATCCCAACATCTACCATATTAAAATCCACTTTAGGTGCTGGTCTTTTTAGTAGTTTTCTGCCAATTTCAGAATATCCAATAGTTAAAAGTGTTTCCACTCCAGCATGATACATCATATTTACAATTTGTTTTCCGTCAATACTTGCTGCCATTTTTTTTATATGATTATTTTTTTAAAATAAATTATTAAAAATCAAACGGGTCTTTTGGTGCAACATGAACAGGTTGCACAGCTACAGGCTGCGTAGCAGATTTCTTGTTATAAATAAACAAACCCAACCCAGCAATGCCTAATAAAACCAGACACGGTGGAATATAATTTTTGTATACATTTATTTTGATTTTTTCTGGTTCTTCTTCACCTATTGTTATTTTTGTTATTTGATTTGCAGCATTTTGCTTTGTAACATCTTGATTTGCATCCTGAAGCAAACGCTTTGCCTTTTTTGCCGCTGCTCCTTTTTTTCCAGCTTCTATTCTTTTTGGATTTTTTACTTTTTGTTGTTCAACAGGTTGTGTAACAACAGGTATAACTTCACTCTCTTGGTTCTCCATTTATATTATCTATAATTTTATTTTTATTAAAATCAATATGTCTAACAGTTGTCAGTATTGCTGTAAATGGTGCTAAGCACATTCCATACCTGTAATACAACTCACAACAAGCGCTTGTCAAAGCATGATTAATAAATGGGTCTTCCTCCAAATCTTCTATCAGCTTTGGTGGATTGGTTAAATTAAAATATTTTGATACTCCCATTACATACAAGTTAATAAAAGAATTGCCTAAAGTTTTAGTCATGCTTGCCCCAAGCCTTGCTTCATATCTGCAGTAAAGTTTGTTAATTTCATCTGGTGGCATGCCATCTATGTTTGTGAGTTGTATGTCTTTACCCAAATATTGACGACTACCACCGCCAGCCACTATAGCTGATAATCTTTCTTTTTTTGTTTCTTGTTGCTTTGATTCATCTGGTTCCGTCTGTTCCGATATATTTTGTAATAGTTCTTCCGCATTCATTTTTATATTATTAATCTTATTTTTTATCTTGAAATAAATATAAAATACAAAACAACTAGCTGCGATATTCATGCAACTAGTAATTGTTAGTATTGTTAATAGCATTGTTATTAACATTGTTATTTTTTCTATTAACATTATTAATTTGCTGCAAGCATTGCTATTAACATTGCTACTTTGCTATGAGCAATGCTATTAGCAATACTATATTCATGGTCAGTATTGCTATTAACATTGCTACTTTGCTGTTAGTATTACTATTAGCAACAGTTGTAAAAAAATATATTTTGTAATAATAAAAAAAAATATTATATAAGAAAAAATGGATTTGAAAATAACAGACGGTGAGAATAGTGATTATAACAAAAATAAAACAGCACTGGATGTTATGACAAGAGATGATTTTTTCAGGGGAGGTAACCCTGATCTTTCAGGGGAGGTAATTTTAATTTTCAAGGGAAATAACTCTTTTTTTTTTAGGGAAGTAACTCTTTTTATTTTACTATGTCACATGACCGTTTATAAACGTCTATTTATACACCGTCTATTTATACACCGTATCATACACACAACCGTTTACGTTTTGTGACAATTTTTGTTTTAATTAATATTTAAAAGTACTTTTACAAACTATTAAAGCAAATGTCAACGCTATTAATACCAACACAACTAATTTATCAGATTGTATTGCAGCACAATGCTAATTAGAACTACTAACTATGATAATTTAAATTTATGCAAATTTAAAACCCCTTTTTAAAGTCAAGCGGTCGGTGATATAGTATATATAGGAGATCGAGTTATATTATCTATAAGTCCAGACTCTATTGTGCCCATCGCGTCAGGTATACCTTGACGTGTTCGTTGGCGGAGGGACTATAAACCTTAGAATTACACACGCGCCCGTTATATTATCTATCGGTTATATGTTGGTAAGTGTTGGTTACCTGGTGAAAATGACAGTTATTTGCTAACTTGTTGTAAGTCTCACAATTGTGGCGCTTAGTAGATGGTATCTGTGTAGTTCCGTTACTAGCAAACTAATATTGGGGTAGCAGCTGCTAAAGAATTCTTCCCTGATATGTGTTTGCTGGTAACAGACCTTGCCAAACTTTAGGTGTATCTCTGCGTTTCGTTTCGGTAGAGATATGTCAAATAGAGTTCTGGTGATGTCTATGGAATGAGCCAGCCCATTGAAAAGTTAAACGGATTGTGGGATGAGCGCAAGGGCAGATTGCCTAATTGAAACCAGGTGATCACATTAACGGCTGTGCACAGCTGCTTAAAAAGAATTCGTACAGCCGTTAATGTAAAATACATGCGCATAACATGTGGCTTTTGCAAAAAATTATAAAATAAATTATTCAACCCAATAACCAGTTGGTTGGTCAGTCCTCAATATCAACTTGGAATATTTAGTCTTTGCTAAAGCTTTTCTTATTCTGGTTCTCTCTTCCAGCGTTGAAATAACATCATTTTCTCTCAAACAATTTTCATAACTATCTCTGTCCTTGGTGTAAAATATACACAACCATTTTGCTTGCTCTCTCAAATCTTTCAATACAGAATTATATCTCTGTGAAATAACCCACACTGATTGTTTGGCGTGGCGACCAGAGAATGCCAACTCTGATAACATATCTTTTTTCTTTGTTAATTCTTTTGTGGCTGAGCAATCGTCAATAATGTATAATGTGGGCTGGCCAGCATATTGTTTGAAAAAGAAACGCAACAGTTCTTGTAACATTTCTTTACCATTGCTCACGGGATTGACAATTATTATTTTTTTATCTTTAGGGTTTTTCACATCTCCTATCCAGGATCTATTTTTATAAGCCTCGTTCCACTCTATGGTTGGACACAATATAATTATATGTTTAAAAACTCCAACATACTCTTGTTCAAGTATGTCAAGAACAAACTCTGTTTTACCACAGCCTGTCTGACCCCAATAATGGCACTGTGTGAATATTTAGGATATTTTTGTTGCAAACTAGTATCCTGCTTCTTTGAATCTTCCATCTTCGAAATTGATTTGCGCATCTTGTATTATATATATATAAATATTTAAAGTTTGATCTGCATCTGCTTTTTTATTTATTAGTATCGTTATACCTTCACTGCCGTTTTCTATTCTTCTTCCACTGCCGTGTAATAAATTGTCCTCACATGTTCTAAGGTCAAGCCACAAAGCATATGATTTTGTCAAATAAGTCTCAAGAGAAACATTGGTAAAGTATAAGTCTCTTGCTACTATTTCTGTCTCTTTGTTTCTTTTTGATGTCAAGGCAAAATATTTGTTGATTTCATCCCAATGTTGATATGCCTTCATGCCCTGACTATACAACTGATTTGGTACTCCCTCTATTGTCATTTCAACCTTTTCAATCTTTGGGTTGTAATAGGTTTCTGTGTCTGTTCTTTCTGGGTCTTCAAACAGCATTAAAATACCTTTCATGCTCCGTGCTGGTACATTAATGTTGATGTTCTAAAGGGTTTCAGATTTGTTTGCTATTATTTTTCTATGTCGCAAGATACGATCATACATAAATGACATCTTACCATTGATTTGCTGTCTTATTTGTCTGGATAATTCAACATCACTAACTGTATCAAATTCCAAGCAGATATTTTTTATTACATAAGATGCATCAGCATCAGCGCTTTTGATAACTTTGTTATACTCGTTAAACGTTAATTCATATTCTAACCTATCACCAAGCCCCGCTTGATAAAATGGCATATGACTTTCTAACATTTCAAAGTCCAGTGGAATACAAAATCTATTTCCATAAGCTGCTGCTATAGCTTCATCTCCGGTGTCTGAGGAAGCATCTCCCGCGCTAACTCTATGTTTTAGCATGTTTGGTTTACCAATACCTTGGTAAGCTATATTTTGTCGTTCAGTAGGGCTTTTCCATAAATCTATATAACAATGATATATATCACTGTCATCTATTGACATGACTTCATTGCCACTTATTCTTATTGTCATTTTTTTCACAATTGTTCTACCCAGATTTTGAAATAGAGTAGCGTTGGCGTCTGTTCTGCTTTTAAGTTCTATTTCAAAGGCAAGACGAGCAGTACTTGGAACTATCACATCATTAGTACTTAGATTTGGAAATCTCACAAGCAGTTGCTGGTTTTGGTCTATTGTTGATGGATTATTAGTTATTACTACACTTGTGCGGATGCCTTTGGCACCATGAGGTTCTCTTAGTTTTCTATGAGGGCTGAGTTTGTTTCCGTAAGCCGACATTGTTTTTATTTTTTAAATATATTTTTTAAAATTAAATAAAATAAACAATGGCTGAAGGAGGATTTGAAAATCCTGCGTTTGATATGACTGAAGAAGACTTGGATAAAGCATTTGAAGACGATTTTATACAACCTAACCCAGAATTCCAGAGACAAATTGTAAATGAAAATAACTATATTGATCAGCTTCAAGGGGAAGATAAAACAAAAGAACAGCTTACACAAAAAAAGTGGTTAGTAGATCAATTTTTTACTGAAGTTAATGCTGAAATCAGCGGAATTGATTATAAAGATGATTTTAAAGTGGCTGAGGACGAAAACGGTAGACCAATGTTATATGCAGTTCGGCTGGGAACGGATGATGTTCCACTTACCTATTATAAGGGAAATAATCCAGAAGAACCAATCAGGTTTTATGTGCTGGACACTCTACTTAGAAAAAATGGCATTGACTTCGTAAAAAATAATTTAAAAATGTATGATTATTTAGTTCCACGTGAAAGAAAGGCTCAGGGTAGGGCAGAATTAGCAGCCTTGGCAAAAACAAGAGATACCATCACAAAAGAAGGAGAAAATATACCATTGCAAACTTTTTCAACAACTGAAGATGTACAAAATACAGTAGATGCTGTAAATACAATTGAGAGTGATTTGAGTAATACAATAGATGAAACTCATCCTAAAACTGCTGTTCAACCAGAAAGTCTAACACTGCGAGAGATACGAGGTTTAGATAAGGTATTGCAAAGCTTTCGTGGAGAACTTACTAATAATCTCTCAAAGCTCACTGAGCTTGATAAAGATATAACAAAAGAAAAACAAAAATTAGAACAGGTAAGCACCCCCGGGCAGGAGGATGAGTTTCAACAAGAGCGCATACGTGATAGAATAAAAAACTTAGAAGATGAAAGAAGTTCACGACTTGAAGCGGCAAGTAAAAACAAAGAAGCATTACGCAGTCAAATAAACAGGATAAAAGAAACTATAAATAAGGTGTTAAAAGAAGACACAACATTGGGTGAGAGGATCAAAACCTTGTTTAGGGAGCAAGGTATTACTATTGTTAGTATTTTGACTGCCTTTGGTATGATTATTGGGGTATTAGTTGATGCCATTATTCCTACAAAAGGAGGAGGGACTGCACCTGTTCCAACTCCAAAACCTGATCCATCAAGTGTAAAAGATTGGATAAAAAAAAAACTATTTAATCTTGGTAAACTTCTTGCCAACCTAGCTGGTAAAGCTGCTGCAGCACTTCCAGGAGTTATTGGTGCAATAGTATCATGGCTTTTATTTGCAACAGGTAATGTTATTAATTGGCTTGGTAACAATCCATGGGCTTTGCTTGTGTTTGTTTCCGGGTTGTTATATGTGACAGCCAAAGAGTGGTTTAGTAAATCTCATAAATAAGTAATGCAGCAAGACCTATTACTATAGTACCAACAATTATAGTTGTTTTGTTATCTTCGTGTTCAATCGCTATTTTTTGTATTTCTGGTGGGTTATGTTCCACAGTTTTATGTATTGATTTATCAAAGTCCGGCAGAAATTTCTTTGTTGTGGTGCCTTGAAAAGGTTGAATATTCTTTGGTGGCACTGGTTTTACATTTACATCATTGTTCAATCCTAATGCTTGTGCATCGGTTGCTATTACAATTTCATTATTGTAGTCTTGTATTGTTCCAATTCTTAATTCCATGTCGCTCGGAGACATATACAATCCACTTCCATAGACAAAATTTACTTTACTTCTTGCATATTTTAGGGTGTTTTCATATCTTGAAATTTGACTGGGTAAGTCGATGGGGCTATTTATTGCGTCCTCTACATTTGCTAAAAATTGTTTTTGTGCATCAAATGCTGTTCCAGTTCCAAGTATATCTGTTCTTGTTTGTGATTGTGAACCAAGAATTGCCCAGCAGTATGTTCTTATGCTGTCATTGATTCTTTCTACTCCTGCCCTTGTAAATCCAGATGAACTATCTAGTATAAAAGTAGACCAGCTGTTGTCTGCCTCAGATCCTTGTGCAATGTAATCAATGTGATATGTTTTATCACTCTCATAGACTGTAAAACTCATCGTTTTGTTGTCGTATACAGTATTTACCAAAGGATGATAACCAATATTTGTCCAGTAATTATAAATTGTTCCTAGACCATTATTATAGCTTTGTTTCTGTCTCCAGTCTGAATTTAAGTCAACGTTAAACTCCTTGCATATTCTCTCGTATGCGTTTCGGTTATATGTGTTATTAAAAGCATTCCAATTTGAGTCATGCGGCATTGCTACACTCATCTCAAATAATATTCTTCTGACTTGGTAGTAGACATGAAATCGAAATAACGAACCAACCAAATCATCAGCTTTTAGATGATTGTTGAAATCAATGCCACATCCAGTTGTCGCACACCAAATAGCAAAGTTTAACTGATTCTGCCAAAATAACATCCAATCTGTTCCCCAGCGTTGGACTATAGCATCTGATTTGACGTATGGGAGTTTATATTTTTCAAAGACATTGGGGAATGATGCTTTAAAGCCTTTACCGTCTGATGTAATGACTATGTTTTGATTTATTATATCTATCACTTTCTTGCTAAAAGTATTTAAATATTGAGCATCCGGGTTATATATGAATTCTTTAAAAATCATTTTTATTTGTGTTTTTATATATATATATTAAAAAAAAATGTTTCATACAATTTCAAACATAGACAACTCTATTAATTTACAACAGTATATCGATAATAGAGATGGAACTAAGCGCGTCGGATTAAAAAGTTTTATATACACTATCGGTTGGCATAATATTAATCATGAAACCATAAAGACACGAAACCCAGATAAAATAGAACATTTACCAAGTGGACTTTATAACTTTCAAGACTTGGTAAAAGATTTTAAAAATCTAAATGAAAATATTATCCTGGACAGTATTGAGCAAATTGGCTTCAGCGTTATACATACGTCAATAGAGACACGAATGTCAAGCAGTCTTTCAAAAATGCTGGGATTCAAGGACAGAAAATGGTTGACAGGTGCTAATATAGGAGATTACCCAATTGATTTAGCTCCTTACAAACAGCTATATGTTCATCTGAAACAAGTTAATACAAGTAGTAATTATTTCAATGGTGCACCAAGCACTATTATAGGTGTTGTACCTGTAGTAAATAAGCAGTTTGGAGATATAGTATATACAAGTTTTTATCCTGAATATCACTGTCTTATGAATGGTGCAATTACTGAATTGAAAATAGAAGTCAGAGATGAGTATGGCAACAAAATAAATAATCACGGTTTGTCTATGAGTTGTGTTTTAGAAATTATTTAAAAAATATATTTTTATAAAAAAACAATGAATATATATGGACCAACAAGACCTAAAAAAACAGAAGACTTAGAGGCTTTGATAAATGATGTTCAAAATTTATATAGGCGAATTGCGCCTTTTGTTGACCAGTTTAATCATTTGAAAAATAGAGTTGATAATCTTAAATATGGGATTATAACAATATTTGCGGAGGCTAAGGGCCCACTTGTGTTGAATAGAATACTCTCATTTGGTAACGGCGGGGCAGAAAAAAATGTGGGGCATGTAATGACACGCCGTGGACGGATTATGGGAATAGGTTTAGCAAGTGACCGATTAGTTGGTGACGTAACTGTAATAGTTTCTGTCAATGGTGTTGAACAACCAAATTATGGTATAACGCTTCACATCATTCCACGCAATCATGATAACTTTGATGAACCTTTAGAGATTGGTGCTGGTTCTGTTGTTAACTTTGTATGCAAGGTTGCTAACGCTACAGCTGTAAATACGGTGGCATCATTATTAATTGAATTAATTTAATTTTTTATTTATTAATAAAAAATGCCGAAGCAACCGACAGCACCAAGTTTATATCCTGATTTGCCAGTGGAAAATTCAGTGGAAAACGGACAAAATTATAGATTACAAAAGATTTCAGAAATTGAAAAAAAGTTAATTACAGAACGAGATATACGTCAGTCACTTTATAAAAAATATAAACGTGGTATTAATATTACAGATGGAATTGACACTACCTTGATATCTGCAGGTGTTATTATGGCTGGGATTGGATTTGTTATTCCAGTTTTGTTACCTTTGGAAATAGCAGCAATAGTATGTGGAGCTACAGGTGTTTGTGTTAATTTTATCAGACGCAAGCTTAATGCAAAAGCTCAAAAACATCATGAAATAAAAACTTTGGCAGAGGCTAAGTTAAATAGCATAAAGCAGTTAATATCAAAAGCGTTGAGTGATGCACAAATATCTGATCAAGAGTTTAAGATGATTTTAGATGAGTTAGATAAATATTATAGTTTAAAAGAAGGCACCAAACAAAAAAAGGCTAAAATAAGTGAAGCTCAAAAAAAAGAACTAGTGGAGCAGGGAAGAAAAGAAGCAATGGCAACCTTACAAAAAAGTCTAAAAAGTGTGTAATAAATTGTTTTAGTAATGTGTATGAGTACGATCCACCACCTTTGTATTCAAGGTCAGAAAATTGTTAATTAAATGTAATTTTGATAACAATTCAACAAATTTGTTTTGTATTAAAGAAACATTTTATAATTTTGATAACTTATAAAAAAAAAAAAAATTGCAATCTTCACTACCCCTATTTTAAAAAAGTTTTAATAAATCAAGTAAATCACCATTTCATGAAATATTTGGGCAAAATCAACAAATAACAAGCAAAATCAGCTGATTTGTAGATAGGTGTGTTTAAAAAAATTAAAAAATTCCTGTGGTATTTTCGGCAACTCAAAAATACCACAGGACCCCCATTTTACATATATATTTTTTCCTTATGACTAAAGTGAATTATACTCAAAGTTTAATATGAAAGGTGTGTTACATATTTTCAAGACTGTCTTTTTATTTAGGTTTCAACACCTAGTACCCCACCCACTGGAAAGTCAATTCAGAACATTGGCGAACCCTTAAAAACAACTTTGACAGGATTATTTGAGATTTTAATTGATAGCACCAGCTAGCTAAGGATATCAAGGTAACATATTTTAACTTTTATTGTAAAATTAGATTTATATTGTTGAGTTTTAATTCCTGTTGGATTCACAGGCGACCCCCGCCCCCTCCCCCACTACCCCCACCCCACCCCACTCTCAAATAAATATTCAAAATATAAACCAAATTTTTTTTCTCGGCTATTTGTAGAGGAACTATCTTAATTTGACCACACAACATATATTTGAGAGGGGCGTGGTGGGGGGGTGGGGGGTGGTCCCCACTATAATACGGTCGCCTGTGGTTGGATTCACTTTAAGTGCCCTATTAAAACCTGTTTATTTATATTATTTCAGTTTTGAAATCATCATTATGTTTCTAACTAAGATAATGAGATTAGGTACTGCAAGTTTCATGGATGGAAAAATATTCATATCCAACTTGGAATTTTCTTTTGTAACAAGGGACATAACCTTAAAATGTGAACTACCATTATATCCTATTTTGTCCAAAATGACTCTAACTTTTAAAAGGATTTGTTTCGTGGTGCGTTTTCTTTGACCATGAGTTCAATGGCAAAATAGGCCTAGTGAACGGGTATGCAATTGCAAGGGGTCAACATAGTGTTGTTGACCTTTGCCTCGGTGTTAGTATACAGCTGAAGAAATATGTTTTAGAAGATATTCAACCGTCCATGTCCTTGTTGATGTTTAATAGCAGACATGTTCTAGTTTCATGGTAAAGTAAGTTCCCCAGTATTCTGTTGTACTGGTACTGTTGTACTGTGTTGTACTGGTACTGTTGTACTGGTACTGTTGTACTGTTGTACTGGCACTGTTGTACTGGTATTGTTCTGTTGTACTGGTACTGTTGTACTGGTACTGTTGTACAGTGTTGTACTGGTACTGTTGTACTGGTACTGTTGTACAGTGTTGTACTGGTACTGTTGTACAGTGTTGTACTGGTACTGTTCTGTTGTACTGGTACTGTTGTACCGGTACTGTTGTACTGATACTGTTCTGTTGTACTGGTACTGTTGCACTGGTACTTATGCTTGTTGTTGAGCAGAACAACACCTTACACAGCAAATGTCTTACCAAACAACACCACTTTATTGCAACAACCTACTTATGACCATTGTGTCCGACAGGTATCGCTGCGCGATTGCCTATCGTCAGTTGTGACGTAGCCGGTGTATGTATATAATGACTTATGACAACGAACATTCCGTGATATGAGGATGTAACCACCCCCACCCCCCCCCCCCCCCACCCCCCACCCCCTCCACGCCGAGTACTGAATACACCTTAATTTGAGGTCTGAGTACTGAATACTCCTTATTTTAGAGACCGAGTACTGAATACTATTTAGCATAAATGACATCATAGTTCTTTTAGAAATTGTTAATAGGTGCATTTTATTTTAGTCTTTTTACACAACATCATCATCATTGTCTGCTATCATACAAGATTAAACATCTAAAACAAAGAAGAGGATCCAACAGGCTTGTATCATTATTACTAATAAAATGACGAATTAAACATTATGAAACTGTATATTTGTTACTTTTTGTTATATTTTTTTATATACCAAGTAATAGATAGAGTGTGGTTTCATTGAGTTGGTTCATTTAAACATTGAGATGGGCGTAGCCCATCGAGGTGTTTAAATTAACCAACTAGATGAAACCATACTCTATTTGTTTTGTGGCATGTCCATTTCAGCTCTATTTCAGTTATTATAACTGTTATTCTAACTGTTATTCTCACTGTTATTCTCACAGTTATTCAGACAGGTCTTATGTAATAGATAGAGTATGGTTTCATCTCGTTGGTTCATTTAAACATCGAGATGGGCGTAGCCTGTATGGTTTCATCTCGTTGGTTCATTTAAACATCGAGATGGGCGTAGCCCATCGCGGTGTTTAAATTAACCAACGAGATGAAACCATACTCTATTTTCAATTAAACGATTTACACCTGTGTCTGAACAAAGAGAATTGTCTGTGACCATGCTACAATGTGTAGATATAGCACAGTACGGTTTTATACCCTCGATATGTTATTTACATATTAAATATAAAAAAATAAAGATAACATAATTATTGACTGCTAAATGACTAATTATGTTATAAAAACTATAAAACGCATATATGATAAAGCACATGTTCATGCAATCCCGGAACGTTAATGCTTAATTACAAAGTCATTTAAGATTGTTTTATGCCCCCACATGGAGGCACAGGGTGGGATATAGTAACTGCACTGTCCGCCCGTCCGTCGGAATTAGTGTCTCAGCTATTACTTGGAAAGTACTGAAGGGAGTTGCGTCAAACTTCATACAACTGTTCATCACATTGAGAAGGTGTGTCGCACGCAAGAATCATGTTCGTGTCTTAAAGGTCAAGGTCACACTTGGAGGTCAAAGGTAAAGAAATCGTGAAAAGGTCATGTCTCAGCCATTACTCGGAAACTACTGTGAAGTGAGTTGCGTCAAACGTCACCCAAATGTTCATTACAATGAGAAAGTGTGTCGCGTGCAAAAATTCATGTCTCAGCCATTACCTGCAAACTACTGAAGTGAGTTGTGTCAAACTTTACACACATGTTCGTCACAGTGAGAAGGTGTGTCGCGTGCAAGGATCATGTCAGGGTTTCAACGGTCAAGGTCCCAGTTGGAGGTCAAAGGTCAAAAAATCATGTCTCAGTCATTACTTGGAAACTACTGAAGGGAGTTGCGCCAAACTTCACACAAATGTTCATCAAATTGTGAAGGTGTGTCGCGCGCAATAATCATGTCAGTGCCTCAAAGGTCAAGGTGACAGTTGGAGGTCAAAGGTCATTTATTTCATGTCAGTCATTAGTCCAGAACTACTGAAGGAAATTAATGCGTCGAACTTCACACAAATGTTCACCACAATGAGAAGGTGTGTCTTGCGCAAGAATCATGTCGGTGCCTCAAAGGTCAAGGTCGCAATTAGGCAGATGGTTTAAAGTTGGGGCATCCGTGTCACATGGACACATTTCTTGTTTATTACATAAATGTTTCTTTATGTTTGTTTCTATAGTTACCCACAAAAAATAAATAATGCTTGTATAATATCATTATGATATGATGGTTTTAACAAAATACCTATGGCAAACGTGTGTGACCCAACTTGGATAGAAAATTAAATAAAGAATCGGGTCCCGGAAAGTAAATGTTAAATAACAAATAACCCTAACTTCTGCGCTGATATAAATCAACTTTAGTAAAAAAAAAAACGTGTGTTCGTTTTTGAGAATTGAATAGAAGAATATGAACGCTCATAGTCATTTAGCCAAATTCCTTGACTATTTAGGCGATACCGGAAAGTAAATCATTAATTACAAAGTCATTTTTAACACAATTACATAAAAAAAAATACATATTTACGTCCGCTAGACCATTCTACATTAATATATACTAATTTTAATTATAGGAACACGATAGTTTATGAAAAATAATATTATGAGTAAGACTGATCCTAGTCATTTAGACAAAACTCTTGTCTATTTTTAGGCGGTCCTACAAAGTAAATCATTAATTACAGTCATTTTTTAACATAATTACATTAAAAAAATATATATATTCATGTCAGCTAGACCATTCTACATTAATATATACTAATTTTAATTATAGGAAAACGATAGTTTAATAAGAAAAATAATATTATAAGTAAGACTGGTCCATATATGATAATCACTTTTGATAACAGGTCCCGGAAAGTTATTGTATCGACTTGAATTGGGGTTTAAGGCGCACCAACACATGAAAGGTTATATGGCGCCTAACAGGAATGAACATGCCAGGCTCATCCTCCATGTACATCGAGATAAAATATGGAGAATGGGCATAGAACCTTCTCATCTGCAGAACTGCAGAGTTGCTGCAAATTCTATTGTAGACACTCCATTTACGCTGGAGCCACGTTTATTGTTTTTATGCCACTGCTCTAGTGATTTGAGCGAGATGGCACCTGAAACAATGCAGGAGTCATGATGAAGACCTTCAATGAGCATGAACAAAAAATGATAAAATGAACATGAATTTGAGGGGATTCTACCCCTCTGCCTACCCCTAAAGTTATTGCTAAATTACAAATTAATTTTTTTAAAACAAAATTTGATTATCTTTTTGTGTGTACACATAGATTTATTCATTCTGCGTTGAAATAAACCATTTGTAAGAAAAAGTATCAATAAGAGTTATTGGACATACCGCACACACAACCCCTATATTTTAACTTTATTTAACATCGTCACGACTTCTAGTAGCCACCAAAAAGGGACTTAACTGTGTTCAACTGTCGAAAGCGCACTCTATAATGCGGGACCAAAAACACCTAAGAGCCGGAATCTGCTAGATGAATGAAGGCCCATTTATCAAAATTAGACCTTTATTTACATTTTATGATATTTGTTTTACATTTAAATGATAAATATTTGGTTTTAAAAATACATTGTGAGTACTAAATACTAAATAGTGTTTTGTGCGAGTACTGCGTACCAGGCTCGTGCGTACTAAAAACGCCCTGAATACTGCGTACCAAAAGGGGGGAGGGGGGTGTGGTCAGCGTCTGATATAACTGGCCGGGCGTGTCAACGTTGGGCAAATACACACACGGGTCTTTCTCATAAACTTCAACCAACCATACAGTACGGACCTACACCAGACTTCACTGCCGAGATATTTTCGGGATATATGCGTGTAACACCAAGTTGTATTCTATAACTGTGTTATCGTTAGCCGCGCTCCCTTGTATGCTATCTGTAACGGCACACATTTTGAAAAGTGTGCCGTTATACGAAATATCAGTACACTTTCGTTTTCCTGTATTGAATATATCATACGACTTTGAACAATAGGAAGTACTCTGAGGCATGCGATAACTTTACCTAATAGTGAACCTATAGGCCCTTATGGCCTGTATAACGATGTGGACCAATAATTCTAACCAGGTTTGAGATTTTTACAAGTCATTAACATTTTTTGCTTTACTATAGAATGGACATGAAAACACATGTAGGCTATTATAACCTTCAAGTTCAACAAATGACAGCATTACCGGTGAGATATAGAGAATATCATGTTAGTGCCTTCTAGTTTATCAGGTGAGGCTGAGAAAAAAATGAAGCCCGAGGCTGTGCAGAGGATTTTTTTCGTGCCGAACCTGATAAACTGGATGAGATCAGGCACTGACATGATATTCTATTTATCATGTTGATCGTTTTAAATAATCCAATTTACCTTTTTTCCCATTTCTTACCCAGACGTCATCAAATATACCCTGACGTCATCAAAAAGAGGTGCTGACGTCATCAAAAGAGGTGCACCTGACGGGATAGGAGATAAGATTTTATCTCAGCCTGTTTCTTTCTCGGCAGAATTATACAGATCGACATGATAAATTAAATTGTTAATTCCTCGTTTTTCATCAGTGAGATTTGAATATGCCAAATGCCTATCTTCGTGCATATTAATCTTCACATTTCTTCTTCTGGATCCTTCAAGTCTCGTTGAAATCCAAACTGTTATATTATCTGCTTCTTAATCGTAGTTTGGAGTAAATTTACATTCAGGCAATCATCATTCAGAAAGTGTGTTATTCAGGAGTCTAGTATGTGTATGCGGAGTCAGTATAAAGTTTGTCTGGTATGGAAATTTGTTTTATTCTCTTTGGATTCAATTACATGCCGTATCGGTTTTAAATACAAAGAAATCCACTTTCAGTCGTCTCTTCGTATTTCTTATTAGATCGAAAGTCAATTTGCGATAAATTGATGACTTTAAAATGGAAAAGGTTGTTCCTTCGCGAAACATATTCAACGAAATCCCCGAGTGCATGGTAGTCTTAATGCAGTTGTTTAGCATGTTTAGTAAAAGCACTTTGTTATCTAATATCGCGGTTTCTACGCAACAATGATGTATATTATTTTTTATTTTTGTATAGGATCGAGACTGAAGAGAAATCTGAACCAATAAGAAACCGAAAGGGAGGGATCGTATAGCTACCGACCAAATGGTCAAAATAGCTCTTCATAGTCTCTATCCGACATAGTGTTTACCATAGGTTATCTGTAGTCTCTATAGCTCACGCTCTTAATCATGAAGAGCGTTATAGTAAAATATTCATGAATAAGTGGTGCAAGTATTTGAAAGCAACTGGCTGGTTGTAAACGTTGGGCAAATACTTAATGTTGTTACGGCAGTGTTGCGTTGTATATATCCTATATGAAGATATCCTTATCTATATATCTTATATCTTCCTTATCTATATATCCAATAACGTCCCTTATCTATACATCTTATATCTGCCCTTATATATATATCCTATATCTTCCCTTATCTATACATCTTATATCTGCCCTTATCTATATATCCAATAACGTCCCTTATCTATACATCTTATATCTGCCCTTATCTATATATCCTATATCTTCCCTTATCTATACATCTTATATCTGCCCTTATCTATATATCCTATATCTTCCCTCATATATACATCTTATATCTGCCCTTATCTATATATCCTATATATTCCGTTACCTATATATCCTATATCTTCCCTTATCTATATATACTATATCTTCCCTTATCTATATATCCCATATATTCCATTATATATATCCCATATCTTCACTTATCTATATATCCTATATCTTCCGTATCTATATATCCTATATCTTCTCTTATCTATATATTCTATATCTTCCCTAATCTATATAGCCTATATCTTCCCTCATCTATTAATCCTATATCTTCCCTAGTCTATATATCCTATATCTTCTCTCATCTATATATCCTGTATCTTCCCTTATCTATATATCCTATATCTTCCCTTATCTATGTATCCTATAGCTTCCCTTGTCTATATATCCAATATCTTCCCTTATCTATATATCCTATATCTTCCCTTATCTATGTATCCTATAGCTTCCCTTGTCTATATATCCTATAGCTTCACTTATCTATATATCCTATATCTTCCCTTTCTATATATCCTATATCTTCCCTTATCTATGTATCCTATAGCTTCCCTTATCTATATATCCTATAGCTTCACTTATCTATGTATCCTATATCTTCCCTTTCTATATATCCTATAGCTTCACTTATCTATATATCCTATATCTTCCCTTTCTATGTAGCCTATAGCTTCACGTATCTATATATCATATAGCTTCCTTTGTCTATATATCCTATATATTCCCTTTCTTATATCCTATAGCTTCACTTATCTATGTATCCTATATATTCCCTTATCTATATAGCCTATAGCTTCACTTATCTATATATCCTATAGCTTCCCTTGTCTATATATCCTATATATTCCCTTTCTATATATCCTATAGCTTCACTTATCTATATATCCTATATATTTCCTTATCTATATAGCCTATATATTCCCTTATCTATATATTCCCTTATCTATATATCCTATACCTTCCCTTATTTATATATCCTATAGCTTCCCATGTCTATATATCCTATATCTTCCCTTTCTATATATCCTATAGCTTCCCTTGTCTATATATCCTATAACTTCCCTTTCTATATATCCTATAGCTTCCCTTGTCTATATATCCTATATCTTCCCTTATCTATATATCCTATATCTTCCCTTATCTATATATCCTATATCTTCCCTTTCTATATATCCTATATCTTCCCTTATCTATATATCCTATATCTACCCTTATCTATATATCCTATAGCTTCCCTTGTCTATATATCCTATATCTTCCCTTTCTATATATCCTATAGCTTCACGTATCTATATATCCTATATCTTCCCTTGTCTATATATCCTATATCTGCCCTTATCTATATATCCTATAGCTTCCCTTGTCTATATATCCTATATCTTCCCTTTCTATATATCCTATATCTTCCCTTTCTATATATCCTATATCTTCCCTTGTCTATATATCCTATATCTTCCCTTTCTATATATCCTATAGCTTCACGTATCTATGTATCCTATATATTCCCTTATCTATATAGCCTATAGCTTCACTTATCTATATATCCTATAGCTTCCCTTGTCTATATATCCTATATATTCCCTTTCAATATATCCTATAGCTTGACTTATCTATATAGCCTATATATTCCCTTACCTATATATCCTGTACCTTCCCTTATCTATATATCCTATAACTTCCCTTATCTATATATCCTATATCTTCCCTTGTCTATATATCCTATATCTGCCCTTATCTATATATCCTTTAGCTTCCCTTGTCTATATATCCTATATCTTCCCGTTCTATATATCCTATAGCTTCACATATCTATATATCCTATATCTTCCCTTGTCTATATAACCTATATCTGCCCTTATCTATATATCCTATAGCTTCCCTTGTCTATATATCCTATACCTTCCCTTTCTATATATCCTATACCTTGTCTATTTATCCTATATCTTCCCTTTCTATATATCCTATAGCTTCACGTATCTATGTATCCTATATATTCCCTTATCTGTATAGCCTATAGCTTCACTTATCTATATATCATATAGCTTCCCTTGTCTATATATCCTATATATTTCCTTTCTTTATATCCTATAGCTTGACTTATCTATATAGACTATATATTCCCTTATCTATATATCCTATACATTCCCTTATCTATATATCCTATAGCTTCCCTTGTCTATATATCCTATATCTTCCCTTTCTATATATCCTATAGCTTCCCTTGTCTATATATCCTATATCTTCCCTTTCTATATATCCTATAGCTTCCCTTGTCTATATATCCTATATCTTCCCTTATCTATATATCCTATATCTTCCCTTTACTATATATCCTATATCTTCCCTTTCTATATATCCTATAGCTTCCCTTATCTATATATCCTATATCTTCCCTTGTCTATATATCCTATATCTGCCCTTATCTATATATCCTTTAGCTTCCCTTGTTTATATATCCTATATCTTCCCTTTCTATATATCCTATAGCTTCACTTATCTATATAGCCTATATCTTCCCTTGTCTATATACCCTATATCTGCCCTTATCTATATATCCTATAGCTTCCCTTGTCTATATATCCTATACCTTCCCTTTCTATATATCCTATAGCTTCACGTATCTATATATCCTATATCTTCCCTTGTCTATATATCCTATATCTGCCCTTATCTATATATCCTATAGCTTCCCTTGTCTATATATCCTATATCTTCCCTTTCTATATATCCTATATCTTCCCTTTCTATATATCCTATATCTTCCCTTGTCAATATATCCTATATCTGCCCTTATCTATATATCCTATAACGAAATCCCCGAGTGCATGGTAGTCTTAATGCAGTTGTTTAGCATGTTTAGTAAAAGCACTTTGTTATCTAATATCGCGGGTTTCTACGCAACAATGATGTATATTATTTTTTATTTTTGTATAGGATCGAGACTGAAGAGAAATCTGAACCATTAAGAAACCGAAAGGGAGGGGATCGTATAGCTACCGACCACGGTTTCCTAATGGTCAAAATAGCTCTTCATAGTCTCTATCCGACATAGTGTTTACCATAGGTTATCTATAGTCTCTATAGCTCACGCCCTTAATCATGAAGAGCGTTATAGTAAAATATTCATGAATAAGTGGTGCAAGTATTTGAAAGCAACTGGCTGGTTGTAAACGTTGGGCAAATACTAAATGTTGTTACGGCAGTGTTGCGTTGTATATATCCTATATGAAGATATCCTTATCTATATATCCAATAACGTCCCTTATCTATACATCTTATATCTGCCCTTATCTATATATCCTATATCTTCCCCTTATCTATACATCTTATATCTGCCCTTATCTATATATCCTATATCTTCCCTCATCTATACATCCTATATCTCCCTTATCTATATATCCTATATCTTCCCTTAGCTATATATCCTATATATTCCGTTACCTATATATCCTATATCTTCCCTTATCTATATATACTATATCTTCCCTTATCTATATATCCCATATATTCCATTATATATATCCCATATCTTCACTTATCTATATATCCTATATCTTCCTTATCTATATATCCGATATCTTCCCATATCTATATATTCTATATCTTCCCTCATCTATATAGCCTATATCTTCCCCTCATCTATTAATCCTATATCTTCCCTAGTCTATATATCCTATATCTTCTCTCATCTATATATCCTATATCTTCCCTTATCTATATATCCTATATCTTCCCTTATCTATGTATCCTATAGCTTCCCTTGTCTATATATCCTATATCTTCCCTTATCTATATATCCTATATCTTCCCTTATCTATATATCCTATATCTTCCCTTATCTATGTATCCTATAGCTTCCCTTGTCTATATATCCTATAGCTTCACTTATCTATATATCCTATATCTTCCCTTTCTATATATCCTATATCTTCCTTTATCTATGTATCCTATAGCTTCCCTTATCTATATATCCTATAGCTTCACTTATCTATGTATCCTATATCTTCCCTTTCTATATATCCTATAGCTTCACTTATCTATATATCCTATATCTTCCCTTTCTATATAGCCTATAGCTTCACGTATCTATATATCATATAGCTTCCTTTGTCTATATATCCTATATATTCCCTTTCTTATATCCTATAGCTTCACTTATCTATGTATCCTATATCTTCCCTTATCTATATAGCCTATAGCTTCACTTATCTATATATCCTATAGCTTCCCTTGTCTATATATCCTATATATTCCCTTTCTATATATCCTATAGCTTCACTTATCTATATATCCTATATATTTCCTTATCTATATAGCCTATATATTCCCTTATCTATATATTCCCTTATCTATATATCCTATACCTTCCCTTATCTATATATCCTATAGCTTCCCTTGTCTATATATCCTATATATTCCCTTTCTATATATCCTATAGATTCCCTTGTCTATATATCCTATAACTTCCCTTTCTATATATCTTATAGCTTCCCTTGTCTATATATCCTATATCTTCCCTTATCTATATAGCCTATATCTTCCCTTATCTATATATCCTATATCTTCCCTTTCTATATATCCTATATCTTCCCTTATCTATATATCCTATATCTTCCCTTGTCTATATATCCTATATCTGCCCTTATCTATATATCCTATAGCTTCCCTTGTCTATATATCCTATATCTTCCCTTTCTATATATCCTATAGCTTCACGTATCTATATATCCTATATCTTCCCTTGTCTATATATCCTATATCTGCCCTTATCTATATATCCTATAGCTTCCCTTGTCTATATATCCTATATCTTCCCTTTCTATATAGCCTATAGCTTCCCTTGTCTATATATCCTATATCTTCCCTTTCTATATATCCTATATCTTCCCTTATCTATACATCTTATATCTGCCCTTATCTATATATCCAATAACGTCCCTTATCTATACATCTTATATCTGCCCTTATCTATATATCCTATATCTTCCCTTATCTATACATCTTATATCTGCCCTTATCTATATATCCTATATCTTCCCTCATATATACATCTTATATCTGCCCTTATCTATATATCCTATATATTCCGTTACCTATATATCCTATATCTTCCCTTATCTATATATACTATATCTTCCCTTATCTATATATCCCATATATTCCATTATATATATCCCATATCTTCACTTATCTATATATCCTATATCTTCCGTATCTATATATCCTATATCTTCTCTTATCTATATATTCTATATCTTCCCTCATCTATATAGCCTATATCTTCCCTCATCTATTAATCCTATATCTTCCCTAGTCTATATATCCTATATCTTCTCTCATCTATATATCCTGTATCTTCCCTTATCTATATATCCTATATCTTCCCTTATCTATGTATCCTATAGCTTCCCTTGTCTATATATCCAATATCTTCCCTTATCTATATATCCTATATCTTCCCTTATCTATGTATCCTATAGCTTCCCTTGTCTATATATCCTATAGCTTCACTTATCTATATATCCTATATCTTCCCTTTCTATATATCCTATATCTTCCCTTATCTATGTATCCTACAGCTTCCCTTATCTATATATCCTATAGCTTCACTTATCTATGTATCCTATATCTTCCCTTTCTATATATCCTATAGCTTCACTTATCTATATATCCTATATCTTCCCTTTCTATGTAGCCTATAGCTTCACGTATCTATATATCATATAGCTTCCTTTGTCTATATATCCTATATATTCCCTTTCTTATATCCTATAGCTTCACTTATCTATGTATCCTATATATTCCCTTATCTATATAGCCTATAGCTTCACTTATCTATATATCCTATAGCTTCCCTTGTCTATATATCCTATATATTCCCTTTCTATATATCCTATAGCTTCACTTATCTATATATCCTATATATTTCCTTATCTATATAGCCTATATATTCCCTTATCTATATATTCCCTTATCTATATATCCTATACCTTCCCTTATTTATATATCCTATAGCTTCCCATGTCTATATATCCTATATCTTCCCTTTCTATATATCCTATAGCTTCCCTTGTCTATATATCCTATAACTTCCCTTTCTATATATCCTATAGCTTCCCTTGTCTATATATCCTATATCTTCCCTTATCTATATATCCTATATCTTCCCTTATCTATATATCCTATATCTTCCCTTTCTATATATCCTATATCTTCCCTTATCTATATATCCTATATCTGCCCTTATCTATATATCCTATAGCTTCCCTTGTCTATATATCCTATATCTTCCCTTTCTATATATCCTATAGCTTCACGTATCTATATATCCTATATCTTCCCTTGTCTATATATCCTATATCTGCCCTTATCTATATATCCTATAGCTTCCCTTGTCTATATATCCTATATCTTCCCTTTCTATATATCCTATATCTTCCCTTTCTATATATCCTATATCTTCCCTTGTCTATATATCCTATATCTTCCCTTTCTTTATATCCTATAGCTTCACGTATCTATGTATCCTATATATTCCCTTATCTATATAGCCTATAGCTTCACTTATCTATATATCCTATAGCTTCCCTTGTCTATATATCCTATATATTCCCTTTCAATATATCCTATAGCTTGACTTATCTATATAGCCTATATATTCCCTTACCTATATATCCTGTACCTTCCCTTATCTATATATCCTATAACTTCCCTTATCTATATATCCTATATCTTCCCTTGTCTATATATCCTATATCTGCCCTTATCTATATATCCTTTAGCTTCCCTTGTCTATATATCCTATATCTTCCCGTTCTATATATCCTATAGCTTCACATATCTATATATCCTATATCTTCCCTTGTCTATATAACCTATATCTGCCCTTATCTATATATCCTATAGCTTCCCTTGTCTATATATCCTATACCTTCCCTTTCTATATATCCTATACCTTGTCTATTTATCCTATATCTTCCCTTTCTATATATCCTATAGCTTCACGTATCTATGTATCCTATATATTCCCTTATCTGTATAGCCTATAGCTTCACTTATCTATATATCCTATAGCTTCCCTTGTCTATATATCCTATATATTTCCTTTCTTTATATCCTATAGCTTGACTTATCTATATAGACTATATATTCCCTTATCTATATATCCTATACATTCCCTTATCTATATATCCTATAGCTTCCCTTGTCTATATATCCTATATCTTCCCTTTCTATATATCCTATAGCTTCCCTTGTCTATATATCCTATATCTTCCCTTTCTATATATCCTATAGCTTCCCTTGTCTATATATCCTATATCTTCCCTTATCTATATATCCTATATCTTCCCTTTACTATATATCCTATATCTTCCCTTTCTATATATCCTATAGCTTCCCTTATCTATATATCCTATATCTTCCCTTGTCTATATATCCTATATCTGCCCTTATCTATATATCCTTTAGCTTCCCTTGTTTATATATCCTATATCTTCCCTTTCTATATATCCTATAGCTTCACTTATCTATATAGCCTATATCTTCCCTTGTCTATATACCCTATATCTGCCCTTATCTATATATCCTATAGCTTCCCTTGTCTATATATCCTATACCTTCCCTTTCTATATATCCTATAGCTTCACGTATCTATATATCCTATATCTTCCCTTGTCTATATATCCTATATCTGCCCTTATCTATATATCCTATAGCTTCCCTTGTCTATATATCCTATATCTTCCCTTTCTATATATCCTATATCTTCCCTTTCTATATATCCTATATCTTCCCTTGTCAATATATCCTATATCTGCCCTTATCTATATATCCTATAACGAAATCCCCGAGTGCATGGTAGTCTTAATGCAGTTGTTTAGCATGTTTAGTAAAAGCACTTTGTTATCTAATATCGCGGTTTCTACGCAACAATGATGTATATTATTTTTTATTTTTGTATAGGATCGAGACTGAAGAGAAATCTGAACCATTAAGAAACCGAAAGGGAGGGATCGTATAGCTACCGACCACGGTTTCCTAATGGTCAAAATAGCTCTTCATAGTCTCTATCCGACATAGTGTTTACCATAGGTTATCTATAGTCTCTATAGCTCACGCTCTTAATCATGAAGAGCGTTATAGTAAAATATTCATGAATAAGTGGTGCAAGTATTTGAAAGCAACTGGCTGGTTGTAAACGTTGGGCAAATACTAAATGTTGTTACGGCAGTGTTGCGTTGTATATATCCTATATGAAGATATCCTTATCTATATATCCAATAACGTCCCTTATCTATACATCTTATATCTGCCCTTATCTATATATCCTATATCTTCCCTTATCTATACATCTTATATCTGCCCTTATCTATATATCCTATATCTTCCCTCATCTATACATCCTATATCTCCCTTATCTATATATCCTATATCTTCCCTTAGCTATATATCCTATATATTCCGTTACCTATATATCCTATATCTTCCCTTATCTATATATACTATATCTTCCCTTATCTATATATCCCATATATTCCATTATATATATCCCATATCTTCACTTATCTATATATCCTATATCTTCCTTATCTATATATCCGATATCTTCCCTTATCTATATATTCTATATCTTCCCTCATCTATATAGCCTATATCTTCCCTCATCTATTAATCCTATATCTTCCCTAGTCTATATATCCTATATCTTCTCTCATCTATATATCCTATATCTTCCCTTATCTATATATCCTATATCTTCCCTTATCTATGTATCCTATAGCTTCCCTTGTCTATATATCCTATATCTTCCCTTATCTATATATCCTATATCTTCCCTTATCTATATATCCTATATCTTCCCTTATCTATGTATCCTATAGCTTCCCTTGTCTATATATCCTATAGCTTCACTTATCTATATATCCTATATCTTCCCTTTCTATATATCCTATATCTTCCCTTATCTATGTATCCTATAGCTTCCCTTATCTATATATCCTATAGCTTCACTTATCTATGTATCCTATATCTTCCCTTTCTATATATCCTATAGCTTCACTTATCTATATATCCTATATCTTCCCTTTCTATATAGCCTATAGCTTCACGTATCTATATATCATATAGCTTCCTTTGTCTATATATCCTATATATTCCCTTTCTTATATCCTATAGCTTCACTTATCTATGTATCCTATATCTTCCCTTATCTATATAGCCTATAGCTTCACTTATCTATATATCCTATAGCTTCCCTTGTCTATATATCCTATATATTCCCTTTCTATATATCCTATAGCTTCACTTATCTATATATCCTATATATTTCCTTATCTATATAGCCTATATATTCCCTTATCTATATATTCCCTTATCTATATATCCTATACCTTCCCTTATCTATATATCCTATAGCTTCCCTTGTCTATATATCCTATATATTCCCTTTCTATATATCCTATAGATTCCCTTGTCTATATATCCTATAACTTCCCTTTCTATATATCTTATAGCTTCCCTTGTCTATATATCCTATATCTTCCCTTATCTATATATCCTATATCTTCCCTTATCTATATATCCTATATCTTCCCTTTCTATATATCCTATATCTTCCCTTATCTATATATCCTATATCTTCCCTTGTCTATATATCCTATATCTGCCCTTATCTATATATCCTATAGCTTCCCTTGTCTATATATCCTATATCTTCCCTTTCTATATATCCTATAGCTTCACGTATCTATATATCCTATATCTTCCCTTGTCTATATATCCTATATCTGCCCTTATCTATATATCCTATAGCTTCCCTTGTCTATATATCCTATATCTTCCCTTTCTATATAGCCTATAGCTTCCCTTGTCTATATATCCTATATCTTCCCTTTCTATATATCCTATAGCTTCCCTTTCTATATATCCTATATCTTCCCTTATATATATATCCTATATCTTCCCTTATCTATATATCCTATATCTTCCCTTTCTATATATCCTATAGCTTCCCTTATCTATATATCCTATGTCGTCCCTTGTCTATATATCCTATATCTGCCCTTAACTATATATCCTTTAGCTTCCCTTGTCTATATATCCTATAGCTTCCCTTTCTATATATCCTATAGCTTCACATATTTATATATCCTATATCTTCCCTTGTCTATATATCCTATATCTGCCCTTATCTATATATCCTATAGCTTCCCTTGTCTATATATCCTATACCTTCCCTTTCTATATATCCTATACCTTGTCTATTTATCCTATATCTTCCCTTTCTATATATCCTATAGCTTCACGTATCTATGTATCCTATATATTCCCTTATCTTTATAGCCTATAGCTTCACTTATCTATATATCCTATAGCTTCCCTTGTCTATATATCCTATATATTCCCTTTCTTTATATCCTATAGCTTGACTTATCTATATAGCCTATATATTCCCTTATCTATATATCCTATACCTTCCCTTATCTATATATCCTATAGCTTCCCTTGTCTATATATCCTATAGCTTCCCTTGTCTATATATCCTATATCTTCCCTTTCTATATATCCTATAGCTTCCCTTGTCTATATATCCTATATCTTCCCTTTCTATATATCCTATAGCTTCCCTTGTCTATATATCCTATATCTTCCCTTATCTATATATCCTATATCTTCCCTTTACTATATATCCTATATCTTCCCTTTCTATATATCCTATAGCTTCCCTTATATATATATCCTATATCTTCCCTTGTCTATATATCATATATCTGCCCTTATCTATATATCCTTTAGCTTCCCTTGTCTATATATCCTATATCTTCCCTTTCTATATATCCTATAGCTTTACGTATCTATATAGCCTATATCTTCCCTTGTCTATATATCCTATATCTGCCCTTATCTATATATCCTATAGCTTCCCTTGTCTATATATCCTATACCTTCCCTTTCTATATATCCTATAGCTTCACGTATCTATATATCCTATATCTTCCCTTGTCTATATATCCTATATCTGCCCTTATTTATATATCCTATAGCTTCCCTTGTCTATATATCCTATATCTTCCCTTTCTATATATCCTATATCTTCCCTTGTCAATATATCCTATATCTGCCCTTATCTATATATCCTATAACTTCCCTTGTCTATATATCCTATAGCTTCACGTATCTATATATCCTATATCTGCCCTTATATATATATCCTATAGCTTCCCTTGTCTATATATCCTATATCTTCCCTTTCTACATATCCTATATCTTCCCTTGTCTATATGTCCTATATCTGCCCTTATCTATATATCCTATAGCTTCCCTTGTCTATATATCTTCACGTATCTATATATCCTATATCTGCCCTTATATATATATCCTATACCTTCCCTTGTCTATATATCCTATATCTTCCCTTATCTATATATATAAAAAAAATATTAAAGTGACAAATAACATCGTTACAAAATACTACACAAGTAAACAAATGAATACCCAGCCTAATGAGGCTTATATATCATATATCTCCTCTTTATAATTTAGTGTACTCGACTCTTCAAGTGTAAAACAATGGAGTGACACGTGTAGGAAATATTTTCTGACAATAACTCTGTTAATTTCAATATGTGTCTTACATAACGGAATATGTGACTAAACGTATGGCGGTTTATGAAATGTTAAATACTGAAAAGGGGATCGGTCCCTTGGAAGCAATGAATACAACAAGGGAGAAAAGTAGCAGACTCGATTTATGAGAGATAATTTAAGGGGTAACAACTCTCATGTCCCCTAGCACCGGCTTTAATCTGTATTCTACAACCAAGGACTAGGAAGCAATACAACGAATGCTAGTGTGAGTGTCAATAACATTGATTTTAAAAAATCGGTGAAGATAGATATATTCCTCGTATGCTTTGATGTTTAATTGATACTTAATTAATTAATAAATCTATTCTAGTTTGTGTTGTTTGTTTAAATGTCGTTGTTCCGTTCAGTTCCGCCAAATGTAATTGTTATAAAATTTGGCGGAACGGAACAAGACATTTTCATTCCGAAGGATAACGCTGTAGGTACGATATAAAATGATATTTATGTATGTTTTAAAACTGTTCTCATCATATCTATACTTATATTCTGTTTGTTCGTGTTCCAGAGTTTCCCAGAAATATCCCGTTTATAAAACGCTTCGTGCGTGTACAGTGTCAGGTTATGCCATGCCGATACAGTCAAAGTATTTGCCATACCGATACAGTCAAAGAACAATGAACGACAGAAAACGAAAAATATTGACGTTAAATATGATATAATAAAAAGCAGTCATGCTGTTAATATCTATTTATAGTTATCATACTCAGTATTATAAATGTTCACCGCATAGGTTGTCCTTTATTTTAAAATTATCTTGTTCCGTTCCGCTAAATACAAATATCCCACCTGGGTTATTATATTTAGCGAAACAGAACGGAACAAGACGCTTTTATTTCGCAGCATAAAGTATATTAACGATACAAAATGATGTTGATTTTTGCTTTAAAACTGTTCATGTCATGCATTGTTTTTATATTCTACGCTGTTTGTTCGTGTACCAAGGACTTTCCTAATATAAGAATGTATAAAGCCCATCATATATATGGATTATGTGTCAAATTTTGCCCTGATAGGCAAAACCTTACAACAATGAGTGGCAGAAAGGGACGAAACAGTAATATGCATGTATGAACGTATAAATATAATAAAATAAAATAAAAAGATAATAATGCTTTTAACACTTACGGTTATTATCATAATCATTATTATATAGTATCAATATAGTGTTTGTCTACTATTTTGAAATTATCGTGTCCTAAATATAACTATCCCCCTAGATATTTATATTTAGCGGAACGGAACGGAACACGAGCATTTTATTCCACAGCATAAAGCTATATTAACGATACATGTGTAGATTGTGCATCAGCTTCTGCTCTGTTACAGTCTAAGTCTTAAAAACGTCTTTCACTGTCATATGCATACCATCTTCGGATGGCTCAAAATTGTGTACCACTGACATTTTAAATATTGAGTTCTGCTCAACTCAATCAAACTGCGAGTGAAAGATGTTTTTAATATATTTTGTGAGCGGCTATTTCCAAATTTCTCATTTTATACTCTTTTTAAAACAATGAGCAGCAGAATATGGCGAAACAATTATATGCATGTATAAAGGTATAAATCTAATAAAAATTAATGATAATAATGCTTTTAATTCACACTAATACTTATTATCATAATCATTATTA
>JAWPHD010018665.1:0-38856 GCA_037043455.1 Cyrtodaria siliqua
AACATGTGGTGTGGGAGTGTAATAACACCATTCAGTATTTTCGATATTCCACTAGTGGTATAACATAACGTTAATGACGTCATGGACGTCACGATAATGTACGTTTTCTAACGTAGTGTGGGTTACAAGTTATGTAATAAATAGAATCTAACATTCATTCTCATTCATTATTGAATTTATTAAACTCGTTAGCAAAAATGATATAATGCTCGGCAAGAACCTCGCATTATATCATTTGCCAACCCGTTTAATAAATTCAATAATGGATGAGTACTCATGTAAGATCCTCTATATATACCTTACATATTTTGAGAATCTTTAACTCTATATTAACCAGACAGAATAAACCCCAAAACTGGAGCGTCGAATTAAGAGTACTCATAATTCATTTTACGCATATGTAATCACGAGTATTTTAAGAACCCTTGAATGAATCTATACTTTTAATCGGCAAATATACCTCAATATGTGACCTGAACACCTGGATAGTTTTAGTAAACGGTTTTGTAGTGTTTGCCGTTATTGGCGGGTTAGTTTCTTTAATACCATGATCTTTGTAATTATTTCACTATCTTTCTGTCGCACGCTCTACTACAGTGTGCGAACGCACGCTGTGATCTACTACTGTGCGTGCGTTCGCACGCTGTAGCTAGAGCGTTCGCACACTGTACTACAGCGTCCGAACGCTTTAAATGATTTTTTTCTGCATGTCACCTGCGGGGCTCCGTACTAGACAGCACATCTCTGAAGGCATTGATTTTTGTTCCTGCTTTTAGGGAAAAGCAGAGGGACTTCTAAATAAGGTGATTGTCCATCCGTCCGTCAGTCATCCGTCCAACATTTTCGTGGCCGCAACTTAATGTCATTCAATGTTTAACGAATTCAGTTCATATTTGTCAGGATTGTTTGCCTTCATATGAAGATGATCATATTCAATCATCATTTTGATTCAACAATATTTACCGCGATAATGACCCCGTTTTTACTTAGATTATAATTGTAGTGCCTAATAAGAACCATAAGGCTGTAACTTGTCATTTTAGTTCGGTAGGATAGTTTGCCATCATATGAAGTTGATCATATTCCATCATCATTTTGAACTACAATTTTATTGGTTTCCAGTATGATTTTCTTTCCGTTTATTCTTTTTTCTTAAATTCTTTCTGACAGTACAAAGTGTTAATACTAAACAATCACGGTACACATGTTTCAACGATTCTAAGTTAATTGTCAAACCAATATATGCAAACTGTACTACAATTCCACATTTTATGTTATCTTTGATATGAATTTATTGTTTATATGTACCTTGATACGGGAGAGGTCTTACATAGGCATAGCCTGTTGTCCAATCCCATTCAGTACTTGAATAAAATATTGTTTAAATAAAACTACAATTTTGACCACACTTATGGCCCTTTTTTCGGACTTTAGCATGTTAGGGTCTAATAAGAAAACCTTGTGGCCGCAGCTAGAACTTCAGTTTCAAGTTGAAGAGATTCAATTTCAGTTTTGATGGGATTGTTTGCCATCACGTGAAGATTGGTCATATTTAATCGTAATTTGGATTCAATAATTTTAACTGCCTTAATGACCCTTTTTGGACTTAGATATTTTTATTTTAGGGCCTAATAAGAACCTTATGGCCGCAGTTAGGCATGCAGTTTTTGAAGAGAATTTAAGCCATATATAGCCTGATTGTTTTTTATCATGAGAACATGATAATGTTTCTTCGTCATTGTAATTCAACAGTTTCTATAGGATATATGACCGTTTTTGGACTATTGTTTGGGGCGCTTGTTCAGCCAAAGGTTTTTTGGACCTTTAAAACACAATTCAAATAGGACATAAATAAGTTGTATATCAGTGAAACAGACATTTAAGTGGTAAATAAAAAAATTGTTTTTGATAGGGCATGTTCAATGCAAAATCCTGCTGCATCAAAAATTAGAAAAAATAATTTTTTTATAGAGTTTTTATCCAAAATGGATTTAATGTGTTGGATAAATGTAAATTAAGACACTCTGAAAGTTTTATAGCAAAACAATAGGGCAAACTGAAGTTATCTGAGATTTCATAATTTTCTGCTGCATTTTGGCTGTAAAATATATATTTCTCAACCGATTTTGAAAAGTAAGGTATTTTTATTTACCACTAAAAATTCCAATTCTAATGATATATTATATATGGCTTGTGTTTACAAAACATTACCTGTGCTATAAATAAACCATTTGGATCTGCACACTTCTTGTGTCATGCTTAGCGTCGGCGCAGCGTGTAGGTTTGTTTGTTTGTTTGTTTGTGTGTATGGTGTTTTACGTCATTTTTCAATATATGTAAGGTTATATATGACTGTCGATTTTTTGTGGTAGCGGCAGACCATCCATTTTTCCTGGGTAGAACCAGTACTGTACTCCTCCCGCCATCCGTAAGAATCGACACTTCCTCACTTACAAGTCGAGCTCACAGTGGGATTCGAACCCGCAGCGGTGAGAGACGAAGGTTTACAACGCAACGTCGTTAACCATTCGGCCACGGAGACGCTCTTCAGCGTGTGGGAGATACAGCGTAATTAGTACACAAATATTTATTTGGCATAGCGTGTACAGTTTGTTTTTATTCAGTTTATTTGTTAGCGTAATATAATTATCTTAAGTTGTAACGCTTCCGAGTGCTTCCTTCGTCAACTGTTTCAGTTTATGTACGTGTTAATAAGCATATTCTGCCGTTAAGGTGAATGTACTCTGAAAAAAAATAGTAAAGTTAAAAGTAGGATAACTTGAAAAATGACTATTGTTTGGGGCGCTTGTTTCAGCCAAAGGTTTTTTGGCAATAACATGAGCAATTTTATAAATACGGCCATTTATATATATCATTAGAACTGGAATTTTTAGTGGTAAATAAAAAATACCTTATTTACTACAATCGATTGAGAAATAAATATTTTACAGCCAAAATTATTTTTTGATGGGTCTTTTTCCATGTAAATTCCTTGTTGCTGGGGCAGCAAAAATTATGAAATAAAATATCAAATAACTTCAGTTTGCCCTAATATTTTGTTATAAAAATTTCAGGTTGTCTTAATTTACATTTATCCAACACATTAAATCCATTTTTGGATAAAAATTATATATGAAAATATTTTTCAAATTTTTGATGCAGCAGAATTTTGCGTTGAAAATGCCCTATCAAAACCAATTTTCGCACGTGGAATTCTTATTTCTGAACCGATTTTGAAAAGTAAGGTATTTTTATTTACCACTTCAAATGTCTGTTTCACTGATATACATCTTATTTATGTCCTATTTAAATTTTGTCTTGAAGGTCCAAAAAAACCTTTGGCTGAAACAAGCGCCCCAAACAATATATAATGTTTCAATAAACTGATAGTACATCACATAATTATCATAAAAATCATATAAATGCCCATAATACTAAAAAAAAATCTTAATGAGGATGTGTTTAAACAATGCAATATATAGCGAACCTTGCAGTAATAAGAACTCTTCGATATCAGAATTTATTTGGTAAATAACTTGAAATATATTACCTTGATATTATTCTAGGTTGTGCCAGCCATTAAAAAGTAAACAATTATGTATAAAGTTGTTTTATGCAACTTCTGTTTAATTCACCTGTCTTGAAATTAAATATTGTGAGTAGTATACTCCATAAATATAATTTTTACACGTAGTGACCAATCAAGTACCATGACCAGGTATGTAAATAACATATGCATGCAGGATTAAAAGCAAACTTCGATAAAACCCAAATTATATGATGGATATGCTCAAAAAAGGGTTGTCGTGACAAAATCCGTACTGAGAAACCAGTTATATGGAACTTCAAAGGCAATTTTAAACTATTAGGGATAACATACAATTTAGAAAAAGACAACTATTATATAAACAACTACCTCACCAAACTTAAAAAAAAAATTCAAAAATATGTTGAACGATTGGTCCTTCAGAAATCTTACCCTTATTGGCAAAACAACGATTATAAAAACACTCGCTCTTCCAATCATTACTGAGTGTCTAACGGTCCTTCCTGACCCACCGGAACATATATTTGATGAATTCCAAATTACATTGTTTAATTTCTTATGGTCTGGTAAAAATGACAAAATTAAACGAACAGTCATGATAAATCAGATTGAAAACGGTGGTTTAAAAGTGCCACATATGAAATCATTAAGTCATTCATTGAAACTTGTATGGGTGAAAACGCTTTTAGACCCAGAAATATTCTCACCATGGAAAACCCTTATTTTAAATGATCTAGAACAGTTCGGTGGTTATAAACTATGGTATCTCCATAAAGACGGAATCCTCAAACTAGCAAGTTATCAGAACAGTTTCTGGCAAAATGTAATGCAATCTTGGGCACTTTTAGATAGTGAAAACACCACAAACACACATACAGATATTTTATCAGAACCTATATTTTATAATTTAAATATTGTGTTAAACTGAGACTTTAACCTCTTTAAAGTGTTAAGTCAAAACGCGTGAGTTTTTATCTTTTAATGATTTCTCAACTAAATACAATGCACGCATTCCATTTACATCTTACTATGGAATAGTTAATGCAATCCCTAATGAATGGAAAACGTGTATTAAGAATAAATCTAGAATTGAACATCCTTTAAATAAAAATATTCATAAATTAAAATCAGCAAAAAATGTAAATCAATCGTTTTATGAAGACTTTTTAAAATCAGTAAACCCAATAACTCGCAAGAAAAATGAAACATATAACTCGGAATAACCTTAACAAAGGAAGACTGGAAATTTCTATATCAACACAATTTTAAAATAACCGATGACACTTACCTCCACAGTGTTCTCCCCAGGAATTTCTCAAGGCATGTCGCCTTTATCAGAGAAAATATGCTTCAGAGTGTATCCTTATACCTAAGGGTAGAGAAAATATGCTTCAGAGTGTATCCTTATACCTAAGGGTAGTTTGTCAGAAAGACACCTGATTTATACAAACAAGAGGCTAGTGATTCTATATGTTGTGTTTTAAACTTATTTGAGCTAATCAAAAATGAAATAATTGAAATGTGTTACATGTCTTTTCAAAATTAAGGCATGTTGCAAAAGCATTTTGGCTGTGAAGGCATGTTAAATGCGACATGCCTTAATAGCCTGGGGAGAACACTGCTCCAAAGTCTTCAATTCAAAATACTTCATCGTATTTTGTTTACTAATGCCAAATTGTATCAATGTAAAATGTCACAAACAGAACTATGCACTTTTTGCAACAACTCACAGGAAACTGTTTCACATCTATTTTTTGAATGTATGTATTCAAAGAATATACTGCTAAGATTGTTTGAACAAATTAAGAATCGTTGCGGAATTTCTATTGAATTACGACCCGAAGAGATCCTACTTGGTTTTAACCAACATGAATATCTTTTAAATTCGATTATTGATGTTTGTTTCCTTGACTATAAAAGTTATGTCTATTCAAGCAAATTGAAAAAATGTCTCCCAAACTATGATGTTTTCATCGAACATCAGAAAAGATATAAACACTTGGAATTGTTCACATCATTTATGAACTCTGTACCAAAATCTAATGCCATAAAGGCGAGATGGAACATAATTAGCCAACTGTTTATTTAGGATAGTTAAGTAAAATTACCCTTTTTGGTATATCTAGGTATATGTATGTGTGTATGTATGTATATGTATATATGTGTGTATGTGTGTATACATGTATATATGTATGTATGTGTATATGTATGTATATATATATATAAGAATGTAATATTAATAGTTAATTTAGAGTGTAGGTTTGTATTGACTTCATTTATTTCGTTATTTTCGTTTTTGCTTTTCTTGAAATTCAATTATCTTGACTGGATTCTATTATATTTTCTTTCCGTTTAACATGTTTTACCAGCTATGTATATATATGTGTATGCAAATGTATATGTAACTACACAATGTGTCTAAAATAAAAGTATTAAAAACAAAACAAAAAAACATATGCATGCATTTTATTTGTGTATTGATTATGAACATTGATTTTGTTTCTTTAAAAAAAAATTGACAGGATTATTTGAGGTTTTAATTGATAGCAAGAAAGGATATCAATGTAACATATTGCATGCTTTGGTGTAAAATTAGATTTATACTGTGAGTTCTAATTCCTGCTGGATTCACTTTAAAGTGCGCTATTAACCTTTAACCCGCTAAGCACGACTATAATAGCCACTGCGTCCATTGTAAACCCGGAACAGACTGCAGGCTGATCAGGGTTTACAATGTCCAGCTGTTGATCAGTCATTTTCCCCAAAACAACCCTTTGTCACATAAATGGAATGGTCTTAATTCAAAGAAAGAACAGTCCATTATATATATGTAGCGGGCTAAGAGTTAAAACCGTTTTATGTATACAATTTAGTATTGAAATCAGTGTTTATGCCCGCCAAGAAAGTGGTGCGGGCATATAGTGTAACCCTTGTCCGTCCGGACGTACGTCACGTCAACCGTACGTCCCGTTTTTACATTCAAGTTTTTTATTAAGTCAATTTCTCAGATACCGAAAGCCGTACACTTTTCAAACTTCACACACACTTACATCTATATGGAAGCAATATGTTCCTACCCGAATCAGGTCAATATAAATGACATTGACTTACTTTTTACACTTCGATAATTTACATCAATTTTTTTTAATTCAAGTTTTTTACATCAAAGTTTTTTGTTAAGTCCATTTCTCCAACACCAGATGCCTTAGAGCTTTCAAACGTTACAAATGTTGATAACTACATGACAGCGATATGTTCCAATGAAAAGTGGGTCAATATGAATTATCTTGACCTACCTTTGACACTTTGTTAATTTACATTGAAGTTTTACGTTTAAGTTTGGCGTGGTGACTTAAACCAGTCACGCAAAGCAGCATTTTAAAACACATTGGGATGTTGAAAGGTATCTAACATTAAACGTACCATTGACATTTAAAATTGCACTGTCTAAACTTAAATGTTCAGCACATTCTCTTTTTGTTGAAACGGGCAGACACAATAATATCCCATATGAACATAGAATATGTGTCTTATGTAACTCTCACGAAATAGAAGACGAAATGCATGTTGTTATGAAATATTCGTATTATACGAACTTGCGCAATCAATACCTTTTCGAAGTCATAGGCGGTAACTTTAATAGTATTTATGTTTTCTACAATTTAATGAGTACAACAAATCCATATAAGTTAACGCAACTTTCGAAATATGTGTATGCAATGTTTAATAAGAGAAAAAAAAAATTCAAAGCTCATAACATTGGTACAAGAATAGAAACTCAATTTGGTATATTTGTCAATAGTTGTACATTTTGTTCTACTTTTTGCAACACCGAGGTTGTTAGTATTATATTCAGAAATAGTCATTTTCATTCCACTGTACTATATATTTCAATGTTTGTTACTATATTTGTTTGTCTCTTTATCTACTTTTGTCACATTGCTTTATAGTTGTATAATATGCAATATGTTATTTGTATTATGGGCCAGAGGCCTAAATTACTCGGAATAAAATATTGTCTATTGTCTATTGAAGTTTTACATTCAAGTGTTTTTATTAACTCAGTTTCTCAGATACCAAAAAAACATACAGTTTCCAAACTTCATACACACTTACATCTGTATGACAGCAATATTTTCCTACCCGAATCAGGTCAATATAAATGACCTTGAACTACTTTTTACACTTTGTTAATTTTTACATTCAAGTTTTACATTCAAGTTTTTTATTATGTCCATTACTCTGATACCAGAAGCAGTACAGCTTTTAAACTTCATACACACTTAATCTATAGGACAGCAATATGTTCCTACCCAAATCAGGTCAATATAAATGACCTTGACCTACTTTTTACACTTTGTTAATTTACATCAAAGTTTTTCATTCAAGTTTTTTACATCAACGTTGTTTGTCAAGTCCATTTCTCCAACACCAGATGCCTTAGAGCTTTCAAACTTTACAAATGTTGATAACTACATTACAGCTATATGTTCCAATGAAAAGTGGGTCAATATGAATTCCCTTGACCTACCTTTGGCACTTTGTTAATTTACATTGAAGTTTTACATTCAAGTTTTTTATTAAGCAGTACAGCTTTTAAACTTCATACACACTTACATCTATATGACAGTAATATGTTCCTACCCAAATCAGGTCATTATAAATGACCTTGGCCTACAATTACACTTTGTTAATTAACATTAAAATTTTACATTGACGTTTTAAAAAATCTTCATTTCTGAAACCACAAGGCATAGAGCTCTCATATATTACAAGTAGCATCAGCTAACGGTTTTCTACCAAGTTTGTTCAAATGGTGACCCTGGGGTCAAATTTGGCCCCGTCCCAGGCGTCACAGTCTTAAAAAAATTAAATCTACTGAAACTACAAGAGCCAGAGGTATAATATTTTGCATTTACTATAAGCTTATGGTCCTTTACCAAGTTTGTTTAAATGGTGACCCTGGGGTCACATTTGGCCCCGCCCTAGGGGTCAGATGTTTTCCATAGACTTGTATAGGGAAAAACTTTTAAAAAATCTTCTTCTCTGAAACTGTAAGAGACAGAGGCTTAATATTTTGCAATACCAAGTTTGTTCAAATTGTGACACTGGGGTCAAATTTGGTCCCGTCCCGGCCGTCACAGTATACATAGATTTATATAGTTTTTTTTTTTTTAATCTTCTTCTCTGAAACTACAAGAGCCAGAGGTTTACTTTTATGCATTTACTATGAACTTATGGTCCTTTACCAAGTTTATTCAAATGGTGACTCTGGGGTCACATTTGGCCCTGTCCCAGGGGTCACATGTTTTACATAGACTTGTACAGGGAAAAACTTAAAAAGTCTTCTTCTTTGAAACCACAAGGCACACAGCTGTCATATATTACATGTAGCCCTGGGGTCACATTTGTCCCTGCCCCAGGGGTTACACTCTAGCACCTTCGTTTTGTATTTGATTTTTACCAAACTTTGTCAGTGTCTTTATATCAATGTTGTTAACACATTTCTTGAACAATCTTAACCAAACTTGCACATATTGTATATGACCATAATATTTCGAAGAAGTTCGATAATGGGCCAGTACTCAGGTGATCGATTTAGGGCCATCTTGGCCCTCTTGTTTATTAAGTTAATTACTCACTTACCAAAAACATCTTACTTACAGTATTCAACCTTCATACACATTTACATATATATTGCACATTATGTTCTTAACCAAATCAGGTCCATATAACTTGCCTTTTAATATTACACTTAACATATTGTTACTCCATTTTGTAAGCAACCGATAACCCTTTAGCGGGGCATTTGGGTCCCATGAACACATTGATATTATAGAAAAAGTGCATAAATATTTCAATAACAAAATCTAGAAAAATATACTCCACTTTATATGCTATACGGCGAGTTAGGACGATATCCCATTTCCATAATCATTAAAAGCCGCATGCTAAGCTTTTGGAATAGAATAATTACAGGTAAACGAAGTAAATACTCCCACATGATCTACCAACTTATGTTAAACAATCAAAACCATGAATACAAATGAATTGTACATATACAACGCACCCTAAACGCTACAGGGAGAAATGACCTGTGGCAGCATCAATCCACAATACAACATAAATCTATCAGCAAAAACATTAAACAGATACTTATTTATCAATACAAACAAGACTGGAATCACCAGTTAACGCTATCTAACAAAGGGTTATCATATAGCATTTTTAAAGAAAGCCTAGAACTCGAAAACTACTTCAAACTTTTACCAATAATCCTTTTCAAATTTAGAACCGCAAATCATCGATTCCCAATCGAAACTGGCAGATGGAATGGTACACTGGTTCAAAATCGCACATGTCATTTATGCATTAGCACCGAAATCGCCGACGAGTACCATTACTTGCTCAAATAAAGTCATGTTAATACAACCAGGGAGACATTTATTGAGTCTCAATATTTAAATCTAAACTTGCATTCTTTTAAATGCCTACTAACATCAAAGTCAGAACCAACACTTTTTAAACTAAGTAAATTTATATCTATAATTTTAAAAACCGTACATTAGAAAAAAGTTATATTGCTAACTGCCTATATGTGAACATGTAAATGCGTGCGTGTGTGCGTGCGAGCGAATGTGTTCCTGTGTAAATACCTTAAATATAATTATTAGACTACCTGTCACTTCATAAGTGTAAATAAATCTAAGTGTGAATACCTCCTTTTTATATCTTACCTACTTTCGTTTTCGCAGGAAAGATATGAAATAAAGGACATGTTTCCACTTTTAAAATTGTTTGACTTGCCGTTATTAATATCACGATAGCCAGATCCTATCGTTTTCGTACGATCAGGTTCTGTGTTACGGAGACCATTCTGGTATTATTGACGGTACATTTGTGCTAATATTTGAATATCATTTTATTGCTTAAATAGTATTAGTAATTTTTATAGAAAAATAAAGTATTATAGTATCAATATTATTTAAAAAACATAAATAAAAAAAAATAAAAAATCATGTTAACATTCAAGAAACTACTAATTGAAAGCAATGGTACTCACAAAAATGTAGCTTTATGTAATCCAAGTTATAGCCATAACGAAGTGTCTTGATCACAAGCGTCTACCTCTGTTACATAAAGCACGTGTATAAAGCACGTGAATAACTCCCGAATTGCTCAGTTCTTGCACAGACCGAATAACATTATTAATATATCTGTGGTTCTTGTTATAATCGCACCAATTTGATCCACAAGTCTTAAGCCCAGTACACACGGTAAGATTTATCTTATAAGATATGTCTTGTGAGACAAATTGCATCGTGTGTACAGGGGGCTTAAGACACAATTTATGACCTGAAAGATGTCTTCCAGAAATAGAACATGCTCTTTTTCCATAAGACAAGATCAAAAGCGCCGCCATCCAACCACACATGGTGCACTGTGGCCAAGGTGTACTGCGTTCCAGATTTGACATAAACTTCGCAGCATAGGGTCTACATGCATTGTAGATTTGTACACGCGGGTATTTTAGTTCATACATAGCAACATGGCAGGAAACTGGACGAATGATAACATTGAGATGAATTGCTGGGATATTATGAGGAAGAGGAAGTTTTGTGGACAGTCACGCACAAAGACTACGACAAGAAAGATGTATGACAAGGCGCTTTCATTTGTTTACATTCTGGAAAGATCCAGGGTGCACGTATTTGAAGGTCACCAGAAAATCCCATAAAATTAATCTCACCGTGTGTACAGGCAATCTCATAAAATAGATTGTATCAGATTTGTTTTATAAGATTTGTCCTATGAGATAATCTTATCGTGTGTACCGGGCTTTACAACACATTCCGAAACACACGCGTACTACTAAACAAGTTCCCTCATTCATAAATCTTTGGCAGAGTAAAAAGATGATAATTTTCAAGATTTTGATTTTAAGATATACATATATTGAATCATTTTGCATGAATGTGCTTGAAATAGGCAGGGTTTTAAAAGAATCACACTGTAGATACTTTAACAGTAAACTTGGTTGAACATCAAGGATAAAGACCGAGTTTATCACCTACCAGAAAGTATTGTTTATGTCATTTCTGGTCACTGATTGGTCAGTTTTTTTGATGATGCTCTATCAAAATTATGATTTACATATAACTTGCAATATATTACCTTGATATCATTGTCTAGGTTGTGCCAACCATTAAAACGTAAAAACATATGTAAAAGTTGTTTTATGCAACTTTTTATTACATCACCTGTCTTGAACTCAAATATTGTGAGTAGCAGAATCTATAAATAGAATGTGTACAGGTAGTGACCAATCAAATACCATGACCAGGTATGTAAATAACATATGTATGCATTTTAGTTCTGCATTGAATATGAACATTGATTTTGTTTCTTTAAAAACAACTTTGACAGGATTTCTGTTTAAAAACATCTTCATAATTATTTATTTTAAGTATTTTAGCTTTTATACTATGTTTATGATAATTATGTGATACACTGTAAGTTTGATGTAAACACATTTAGTTGTTTTTCCTTATCCTACTTTTAACTTTGCTATTTGTTGATAGTACATTCACCTTAAAGATTTATGTACAGTCAGTCCCCGGTGTACTGCGTACTGCTTTATATAGCCTATACTGAAAGGAAAAAGAGACACGCATACTGGGTATTTTCGCTATATATTGTATGTTCAATATGCTACTGCTGACCGAATGGAACAGAGCGACATTAGGCCTGTCCTTTCGGAAAGAAGGTTAAAACAGCTCCGAACACACCAATGGTTATCCCTTTAAAGTTTCATGATCGACAGAATGCACATTTGGCTCAAGCAGGTGAACAAACGTATGGGCTTTAAACGTTGCAATCTCAACATTAAACACAATACTGAAATGGCTTGACTTTTTCAAGCGAAACTTCAACATTTATTAATTTCGTATAACAAAGTATACTTTGATTAAAAGGTCTACTACATGACAGAGTTGTCCTTTCTTTAATTAGTTGTAGCCCCGTTTTGTACAATACAGGTTGAGATATATCTGGAATAGTACGTGGAATTATGTGTATATAATAGTGTGGTATAGGCAATTTTTTGATTATGCTTTTTTTTCCCTTTCAGTATATTATAACTGCATCGTGCAATGGGAGTGAAAAGATTATCAAGAAAATTGCTCCTTTCATCATTTTTTTTCTTTCTTTTTTTGCTTATAGCGTCATTTACCGCTAGACTTACTAATAAAAAGAGTAATATGAATGTCTTTTACAACTTCTTGAAAACTATAAGTGATACTGATATAGGATTTTTTCTAAAATAATCAGCATGACATGATGTTGGTCATTGTTAAAAATCATTTTGATTCGACATTATATAAACATGGCTGCAGCGGCCATCTTTGTTTGCAAATAGTTATATAGGAAATACTTGTAGCGACTACCTCTCTGAAACTACTTGAAATATTTTCATGAAATTTTACAGGAATAATGCCCTTGATGTCTAGTTGATTCTAGAAAAATTTCAGGTCAGCCAAAATTTCAAGATGGCCACCATGGCTATAAATAGATTTTTAAAAAACAAATTTGTAGCAACTACTTTTTGAAAACTGTAAGTCATATTGATATTGGACTTTTTCTAAAAATGATCAGCATGACATGATATTGGTCCTTGTTGAAATTATTTTGATTCAACATTAAACATGGCTGCCAGCGGCTATCTTTGTTTACATAGTAAAAAAAATTGACAAATGTTTATGAAACTTCACAGGAATGCTGATCTAGCTATCAAAACCTATCAGTAGAGCTTCAAGGTCATCGACCTCTTGTTATTATCGTTTCCTGTTTGGGTGTGTTTTTTGTTATTTTCTGAAGTTTGTATATAAAGATTTTGCATGTTTTACATAGATTAAATAGGAAAAACTTAAAAAGTCTTCTTCTCTGAAATTACAAGAGCCATAGCGTTTGCTGTAGGCTTATGGCTACTACAAGAACCAGAGGTTTAATATTTTGCATTTACTATAAGCTTATGGTCCTCTATCAAGCTTTTTCAAATGGTAATCCTGGGGTCACATATTTTACATAGGGATAATATTCCAAAAATCGTCTTCTTAGAAGCAGCTTGGTGAATTTTGACCAAACTTCACATGGATGATCCTTAAATGAATGTTTTTCAAATATGCTAATTTGAAAATAAGTTAAACGTGACATCCAATTACAAGATGGCCACCATAGAAACATCTTTGAATTACTTCTTATACACTGGGAAGCTAGGGCAGTGGGTTCAAATCCCGCTGGAGGTAACTTTTCTTTTTTTAAATCTTCATTTTTATTACTGTTTCCTGTTTGGATGCGTTTTTTCCTTTTTTTTATTTTTTCTAAAGTTTGTATATAAATATTGTGCATGTTTTACATAGACTTTTATAGGGAAAACTTAAATTGTTAGCATGGAGTTGTGGGTTTAAATTTCGGCTGAGTGTTGTTGTGTTTTGCACTTGTAAAACGGTATTGAAAAGAATTTGATGAAACACCTTGATATAAGAGTCATTTTAACTTGAAGAGCATCCACAGGCCCCCTTATTCTCTTGTTGTTTATTATTATTAATGATCGCTTATTAAACCCCTGGTCTATCAAGTTTGCGCATTGGAAGTCACTGGGGGTAAAAGATGACTGCAACCCCTGGGTCCAAATGTAGAGATTTTGCATGTTTTTACATAGACTTACATAAGGAAAGACTTAAAAGCATTTTGCGAGAGGACACTTTTTTCATTATTGCAAAGACCCTCAGGTGATCGATTTAGGGCCATTTTGGCCCTCTTGTTTATATATTGTACAGTATCTGAAGTAGCCATCCCGCCAACAATAGCCACATTTTACAACATTTTTATGTACACCGTTTCTAAACTGACGACGACGAGGTATATATATCACTTACATATTTTGAGAATCCAAGCTCTATAGACGCGACACAAACCGCTTATCCTCCATTTACATCAAGATAAAATATTGAGAATGGGCCTAGAACAGTCTCACCTGCAGAACTGCAGTTGCTGCAAATTCTATTGTAGACACTCCATTTACGATGGAGCCACGTTTCCACGTTTGCATACGCGGTGTCATGACAAAGACCTTGAATGAGCATGTTAAAAAAATGACAAAATGAATATGAATGGGGGTGTCCTACCCCTCTGCATGTGGTGTGTTTGTGAGATTGCAGTGGTTGTATTCTACCCCGACAACCACATGGGGAGATTGTGTTTGGAGTTGAAAGACAAAACACAAACTCTAAGAGCAAAGTTTGGTATAGTTTTATTTACAAATGATTACCAATCTGAAGTAAGAGACGTAAGACCATTTCCAAAAATATGAGATTCTATAATAAAAATAAACAATATATCATATAAACTATTTTACAAAAATAATAATCCCATGTTCCATATGTACAATTATGCATGAAAGCATTGCATCTCCATTTGAATGGAATTGAATTGGGGATTTAAGGCACACCAACACATGAAAGGTTATATCTCCATTTGGAAGACCCTTGTAAGATATATAACAATAAATGTTTAAAAAGTTACAACAAAAATTCCACCTGCTGTCAGATCAAATGTCAAGCATTACAAGTCACAAGCATAGTCAGTAATTCAAACAGATTGACAAGTGCTAAAGGGACACATGATAGATTCTTGATCTTTAAAAACTCACAGTGTCCCATTAGTTTTTCTACATAACTTGCATTTGTTCAATCATTAATATTAATTATAAGAAAAGTATAAAGCAAATTGCTTTTGCATATTATTACTATTGATTATATGGAATTTGCACAAATAATATACTTAAACATATGGTAAAACAATGAAGAAAAATTGAAAACTCAAAATGTTATATAATTATTTTAAGTAAAACAGATACTGAATTAATAAATCGAGATCCTAATTTTATTGATTAATAAAATAAACGTGTGTCCCTTTAAGACAAGAAAACATAAAATTATGTTTTCCCCTATCCATATCTCATTCTGAATTTTACAAATGATTTAAAGTTTAACCCAGGGGACCCAGGCCCCATTATGGTATTTGGGGTTCCCAGCAGGGTCCACAGGGCCATTCAGAGGAGGTACCATTGTGTTCTCGTACTGCTGGAGTCGAAGCAACATCTGTACAACAAGGTCCTTATTTTGTGCTGCGATGTTATTGTACTCGCAAGGGTCCGACGGAATGTGAAACAAACATGGCGACTGACGCGGATCACAGTTTGTTGAAGCATTGAATGGTTTAGGACCACAGTCAACCTTAACTGGCTTACCATTATGGAAGTATGATGGAAGTCCAGAATATAAACTTCTTTGTTCACGGTTTTGTTGATAACTATCTTTCATGAAATTCTGATCAATTCCCATATTATTTTCCTTGCTCATATTTTTAACACCACCATAGATGCCATTATTCGTCTTAATGTTTTTAACATATTTGATCTCATTTCTATCATTCATCAACGTTCTATATTTCCGAGTATTATTCACATGAAGGTTAATGCTGTCAGCTGGGTCCTGCCATGGTGGGTACCAGTCATCCCAAGCCATGCCGACATCGCCGACAAGTATTTTGTAGTCTCCAACCCTTAGTGCCGAATGACCTTGCCCTTTTGGGTCAATATTATGCAATATTTCCGTTCTTTTGAATTTGTGATTGTTCGATAACGAATCCCAAGCGTCGTAACCGTCAAGTTTTTTCATGATGTGAGGGTCCCCGCCAGCGGCTCTGTAGAGAGTTGGGAGCCAGTCACAAACGTGCAGCATGTGATTAGATGTGTAGCCCTTTGTGTTGAGTATTGGGCCACTGACAAAACCTGTTCCACGTACTCCTCCCTCCCATAGTGTTGCCTTCACACCTCTACAAGATAGTAACAGTTAATAACTTATACATCATCAGTAGTCAATAACTTATACATCAATAACTTATACATCATCAGTAGTCAATAACTTATACATCAATAACTTATACATCATCAGTAGTCAATAACTTATACATCAATAACTTATACATCATCAGTAGTCAGTAACTTATACATCAATAACTTATACATCATCAGTAGTCAATAACTTATACATCCCCTCTGCAAGATAACAGCAGTCAATAACTTATAAATCATTTATACAAAATAATAAGCGCTCAATGACATAGAATAAAAATTTCCAACATCTGAATTGAATTGGGGTTTTACGGCGCACCAACACATGAAAGGTTATATGGCGCCTAACAGGAATGAACATGCCAGGCTCATCCTCCATGTACATTGAGATAAAATATTAACAACAAACTTTTTTCTCTATAATTAAATATAATAAAACAACTATCTACTTCTGTTTCTCTCAACGGTTAAAACTATTCACCCTCAGCAGTGAACTATTGACCATGACTGCATCTCGGTCAATAGTTCACTGCTTCGGGTTAAATAGTCATTACCTTGGATGAATAGTTTTAACCACTGACCTCAACAGAAATAGATAGTTGTATAATAACCTATATATCACCTCTACAAGATAGTAGCAGTCAGAGTTGTATAATAACCTATATATCACCTCTACAAGATAGTAGCAGTCAGTAACTTATATATCAGCTCTATCAGATAATAGCAGTCAATAACTTATATATCAGCGCTATCAGATAATAGTAGTCAATAACATATATCAGCTCTATCAGATAATAGCAGTCAGTAACTTATATATCAGCTCTATCAGATAATAGCAGTCAGTAACTTATATATCAGCTCTATCAGACAATAGCAGTCAGTAACTTATATATCAGCTCTATCAGATAATAGTAGTCAATAACATATATCAGCTCTATCAGATAATAGCAGTCAGTAACTTATATATCAGCTCTATCAGATAATAGTAGTCAATAACTTATATATCAGCTCTATCAGATAATAGCAGTCAATAACTTATATATCAGCTCTATCAGATAATAGTAGTCAATAACATATATCAGCTCTATCAGATAATAGTAGTCAATAACTTATATATCAGCTCTATCAGATAATAGCAGTCAATAACTTATATATCAGCTCTATCAGATAATAGTAGTCAATAACATATATCAGCTCTATCAGATAATAGTAGTCAATAACTTATATATCAGCTCTATCAGATAATAGTAGTCAATAATTTATATATCAGCTCTATCAGATAATAGCAGTCAATAACTTATATATCAGCTCTATCAGATAATAGCAGTCAGTAACTTATATATCAGCCCTATCAGATAATAGCAGTCAATAACTTATATATCAGCCCTATCAGATAATAGTAGTCAGTAACTTATATATCAGCTCTATCAGATAATAGTAGTCAATAACTTATATATCAGCTCTATCAAATAATAGTAGTCAATAACTTATATATATCAGCTCTATCAGAGAATAGCAGTCAGTAACATATATCAGCTCTATCATATATTAGCAGTCAGTAACTTATATATCAGCTCTATCAGTAACTTATATATCAGCTCTATCAGATAATAGCAGTCAGTAACTTATATATCAGCTCTATCATATATTAGCAGTCAGTAACTTATATATCAGCTCTATCAGATAATAGCAGTCAGTAACTTATATATCAGCTCTATCAGATAATAGCAGTCAATAACTTATATATCAGCCCTATCAGATAATAGTAGTCAGTAACTTATATATCAGCTCTATCAGATAATAGTAGTCAATAATTTATATATCAGCTCTATCAGATAATAGCAGTCAATAACTTATATATCAGCTCTATCAGATAATAGCAGTCAGTAACTTATATATCAGCCCTATCAGATAATAGCAGTCAATAACTTATATATCAGCCCTATCAGATAATAGTAGTCAGTAACTTATATATCAGCTCTATCAGATAATAGTAGTCAATAACTTATATATCAGCTCTATCAAATAATAGTAGTCAATAACTTATATATATCAGCTCTATCAGAGAATAGCAGTCAGTAACATATATCAGCTCTATCATATATTAGCAGTCAGTAACTTATATATCAGCTCTATCAGTAACTTATATATCAGCTCTATCAGATAATAGCAGTCAGTAACTTATATATCAGCTCTATCATATATTAGCAGTCAGTAACTTATATATCAGCTCTATCAGATAATAGCAGTCAGTAACTTATATATCAGCTCTATCAGTAACTTATATATCAGCTCTATCAGATAATAGCAGTCAGTAACTTATATATCAGCTCTATCATATATTAGCAGTCAGTAACTTATATATCAGCTCTATCAGATAATAGCAGTCAGTAACTTATATATCAGCTCTATCAGATAATAGTAGTCAATAACTTATATATCAGCCCTATCAGATAATAGTAGTCAGTAACTTATATATCAGCTCTATCAGATAATAGTAGTCAATAACTTATATATCAGCTCTATCAAATAATAGTAGTCAATAACTTAAATATATCAGCTCTATCAGAGAATAGCAGTCAGTAACATATATCAGCTCTATCATATATTAGCAGTCAGTAACTTATATATCAGCTCTATCAGTAACTTATATATCAGCTCTATCAGATAATAGCAGTCAGTAACTTATATATCAGCTCTATCATATATTAGCAGTCAGTAACTTATATATCAGCTCTATCAGATAGTAGTAGTCAATAACTTATATATTAGCTCTATCAGATAATAGCAGTCAATAACTTATATATCAGCTCTATCATATATTAGCAGTCAGTAACTTATATATCAGCTCTATCAGATAATAGCAGTCAATAACTTATATATCAGCTCTATCATATATTAGCAGTCAGTAACTTATATATCAGCTCTATCATATATTAGCAGTCAGTAACTTATATATCAGCTCTATCAGTAACTTATATATCAGCTCTATCAGATAATAGCAGTCAGTAACTTATATATCAGCTCTATCAGATAATAGCAGTCAACAAGAAGCACCACCTGTCGGACACTCGACTTTCAAGGCCTTGTCTATTTATAGGGCAACAAAGCTGAAGGGCATAATTCTGCTTTAAAAATTGCAAACAATTGATAGTTTTTAAGAAGTAAATCGATATAAAATTCCAGTAATATAAGGGCATACCTATGGTTTACCTACTTTTGGTTTGAATGTATAATGCATCACTTTATGTATGTAACTATGATTTTTGAAAAGTGTACTGCTTGAGGAATGGAAGTTAACTCAATAAATAACAACAGCTAAATAGAAACCCAAACTATAATTTCCTACATGTTAAAGTATGTCAAGGTCTCCCTTAGTGACCTACTTCTGGTTTAAATAGGTATTGCACGTACGTACGTACGTACGTATGTATGAAATTTAAAAGGTGTAGAGCTAACATCGTTTGTGAGGTTTACTAGAGTTACCACAAACCATAACCAGAACTGTACACAATTACATAAGCTGAAATGTAGGTCAAAGTTTACTATTCCACCTGTTTTGTTTTTGTTTGTTTCATCTGTAGTGGTAGTCAATATTTATGTGTGTAAGAAGTCTGAAGAGTTTGAGAAACAGAGGTAAGCGCAAAGGCTAACCAGCTGAGTAATAATGCTAACACATACAATGACTTTGATCACGGCAAATACAAGGAAATTTGCTGAGGAAATTACTCTTTCACATTGTGCGGGCAAGCTCAGAATCCATTGCAATAAATGTTTATATATGTGTAAGAGAAGATGCAGACATCTGTATCCACACGTTTTCTCCTCCCGCTCGCACCATGCCTATTTTCTTTATAAATTTGACAAAAATCTAGGCCATTTTACAATATTCTTGATCAGTATTTAAATTATGCTTTGCAATTAAAAACTGAATTAAAATGACAATCTTGTTTCTATGGAAACACAAATATAAGAGTTTCAAATAGCAATTAAGCCACGATGTTCAAATGTATTTATCAAGATTTCTTGAGCAGTTTTCGAGTAAAATATAATTCTAACATGACCTACGCTGTCTTTCATATACACAAAGAAGAGAGACAACTGTATGTTATTCTACGATAAAATATGGCTGTTCCATTAATTCCACGCGTATATTTCATCCGTTGGAAGCGACACTTAAATTGACGTCACTTGGTAAATATACGTCACAAAGACAAACTCAACAGTAATTTTAAAGAAATGTTAATTACAACAAACTAGACATGCTCCCAAACCTTGCATTCACCCCGATATAAACCCATCATATGCATCAGTACACATAACATTAATAAGCTTCTTGAACAAGCTGAGAACGTTTGACGTCATATAGCGCAAGCTATATGACGTAAGCAATGACTTAATTGTTTGTCACGGGACTACTAGTGTATTTAAACATACTGTTCTGCGCAGAACTTTGCATATGGGAGCGCCCAATGGAACAGCCTGTAAACATAGCAGCCTGATTACCTTGACCTCCGAGATAATATATAGTGCCCCCACAATAGTGTAAACAATTGGGTTATTGTTGAGTTAGAATCGAAATAATAAATACGTACCTGTATTTTATCGATGAATAAAATACAGTTAGTCGTTCGGATGCGAGTAATTAAATCACTCGTGCTAACGCACTCATGATTTTATTACTATGCATGCGAAGTCCTAACTGTATTTTATTTACCGAAAAAATACAAGTATGTATTTATTATTTCAACACTATTGGTATTAGAAAATTTTATGTATCAAAATGTCAAAAAAAAACATTAGGCAGATCACGAAGATACTTTGGACAATTTTGAAGTTAAGTTACGAAAACGAAAAGTGTGACCAATAGATGAACTGGACAGGATTGACTGACGGATATTCGTATACTAAAAAAATGCATTCGTGATCCTATACAGAGACTGACCTTAGGGGAAAGTTATTGGCAGCGTTTGCATCAAAACCATTGGCTGGTCCCCCGTTATCAGTCGTGAACATGACAACCGTGTTGTCCCACATACCGCGGGATTTCAGCGTTTTCACGACTGCACCTACAGAGTCATCCAGAGCTGCCATCATTCCTAGAACACGAAAAAAAAGCAAAATAGGGCACATCTCAACAGCTCAGCAGCACATACCGTGTTACCATGTAATGTTTGAAGCCTGTTCCAGCGCTGATTGTTCCCCTTCATATGCTGGAGTGCAGTTAATTGTTGATATTTTTAATTAACCCTTCATTAATACTTTGTTTAAAAGTGATTAAAGGATGACTTTTGCATATTATTCAATTGGAATGTTGCAAAATATCAACTGCCTAAGTCGTATTATCTGTACAATACTGTCTGGTTATGCAGGCGCAGAATCGGGCAGGAGGGCTTGGGGTGGGGATGCACCTTATACCCTTGCCACCTGAAAAGTGTGAAAAGCGTAAAAAAAAAAGAAAGCCAAGAAGTTTTTTTTTACATGCTTGCTCTGTAGGTATTTTGCTATTGTAATAATCTTCCTGAACAACAAAGGTTCAAAACCTGAAATATTTAATGCAGTACTGCCTTTTTCAAGTTCTTTTCTTACAAAAAGTTATGCACCCTTTCATCTGAAATCCTGGACCCTGCACTGATATGTATGTGGGTCCAATATAATCCTTACAACAGTAATACACACCTGCAAAGAGTCTACGGTGGTAGTTCTCTATATGGGGAAATCTGTCCACATAGTGCTGCGGGGCCTGAAGGGGATCGCCACCTGTATTACCACTGTGTACTGCCTGGTGGGGTAGGTACAGGAACAGGGGCTGCAACAGTTAATGGGAAGTCATTCTCTAAACAGGGGACATCGTCATAATAAGAGCATTCAAACTGATATATAGGCTATAAAATATGTCGAAGGATAGGGACAGACATACATGAATGTCCAATACATATGGATGCCTCACCCTTTGTTTTGGAGGGATATATAAGCTACAGTGTCGAAGGATAGGGACAGACATACATGAATGTCCAATACACATGGATGTCTCACCCTTTGTTTTGGAGGGATATATAAGCTACAGAATGTGTCGAAGGATAGGGACAGACATATATGAATGTCCAATACACATGGATACCTCACCCTTTGTTTTGGAGGGATATATAAGCTACAGAGTGTGTCGAAGGATAGGGGCAGACATACATGAATGTCCAATACACAAGGATACCTCACCCTTTGTTTTGGAGGGATATATATAAGCTACAGAGTGTGTCGAAGGATAGGGGCAGACATACATGAATGTCCAATACACAAGGATACCTCACCCTTTGTTTTGGAGGGATATATATAAGCTACAGAGTGTGTCGAAGACACATATATGCATACTTTCCATAGAAGACCCATCTTGATATTAAGTAGAGAATGTATCACAAGCAGATGGATGCCCCAACCTTCATCTTGGACAGACAGACAGACAGACCACTTACCTCTGATATATCGTGATTATTAATAATATTGACCGTCTCAGCAGTGAACATGTCTGTAGAATAAAAGTTTGTCTCGTTCCTAAGCAGATCCATGTTTCTCCTCCAGTCCAAACCCCAGTATTCCTGTATAAAGTATGGAATATACACGACAGTGTCCCAATAGAAACTAAGTTTCTCAAAAAGTCTTAACAAGAGTCTTAACAAGAACACCGCCTGTCGTTTCATTGTTGTAGACCTAATAATTTGGAACTTATTAGCAACAATCACTTCTAAAAGGCAAAGTTAAGTTCAAGGTTAAATCTTTGTTTAAAGGGAAATAATTAAAAAAAAAATGAATCAGAGAGTTTTAGGCCTTAAGATGTATTCAGTTTCATCGCTGGAGACTTTATACTTTGAAAGTTATAAACCACAATCAGTTGTAAGGTAAAAGTCAACAGACAGACGGACGTCTGCACGTATGGACAACGCCACAGCATAATACGTCCCTAAGGGCATATAAAAAGTTACAAGAAAATAGGTTGTATTTTAATCTAACATGCTATTTAAATGCTTGTTGGAGGTATCATATGGATTTGATTGGTAGAAATGGGTTTTGATTGACACCTGGCGTAAGCTTAATTTGATAGCAAGTCTCAGAGTATGATAAGAAATTCAGCTATATTCGATAATAACATACAAGGTCAGCCTCATATGTGTGGTCAAAATAATCCTCGCAACCTTGGTAGTACCCGTAGTGGGACTCAAACCCTCGCAATGTCGGCAAGTATTTGTCCGCAAACATTCCTAGGTGCCACTGTAATGTTAAGAAAAAGAAGGTAAAATTAGAATTTTTTGTCGGAATGTTTCAGACATAGACAGACTTTATTGTGCCCCAACAGAAATGGGACTACAAACCTTAGGAAAAAACAAATACAACTGTTTCAAACCTGTAAAAAATACAAATGAGTTACATTTTGCATATCAACGAGTAATACAAAACTGTTGTATCTTGTTCTTTATTTATATATAGTTACAATAGTTTTGCAATCACCCCTCAATATTTCATATTTATTTACAGTGGCACCTAGGTTCTTTGGGGAAATAACAGAGTCACCATTATATAGTTATATATTATTATATTTAGACAATAAAAACTGCAAAATTAAAGTCCCAGGCAGCATAATACAGAAAATGGCGTCCATGTTGGAAATAGCTTACTGGACTGCAGACGGCAACGTGATCAAAGTAGTCCCCGTGACCCAGCAGGTATCCATAGTGGGAGTCAAACCCGCGATACATGGGTGTGAACTCATTTGCATAAAATCCTATGTGCCACTGAAATGGTATTATCATTTATTATCAACTTTCAATGAATATTTCCAGCGATCTTGTTGTTAAAGTTATGTTTTAAAGGGACACATGGCAATCTTAAGTAGTTAAAGCATTAACATTACACCTCGATTAACTTTAAACCTGGTTGCATATAATAAAACATAATCGAATTTGGAATTCTCCAAGTTTGTCGTCATTATTTTATCACATAGGTTTAAATATATTATTGGTGCAATATAATCAACTCATAGTACTACGCCTTGCACAACAGGTTAGAGAAACTCCACTAAGCGCCGAATCAATTTCGTCTGTGTTGTACCGTCTTGACCTTTCTCGCCCCGTTGAAAATGAAAAGCGTTTACCTGGACATGATCAATTTAAAGCACATTAAGACCCTGATCAAACGTGGCCTTTTAAGAGCCTGCTTGACCAGTTCCGATTGGCCCGAGATTGCCAGCATGTAATTGTTGGCCAATGAAAACTGAACGTCACCAGACTGATATGTCAAAATGCATGTCAAACATTTGTTCTCCCTTCATTGTTTCTGCTCGGCACCGTGTTATTGTTTTAGACTTATATAACTTCATTTCGTGTCGCGTAGTGAAATGAAACCTGTCTTTTTCCGAAGACATTGACATTATTGTGGGTTGGAGCGGTGTGCCTTGATAGATATTGCCATAAATGGTATTAAATGGGATATGACTTTTTTCACAGTGAAAAAATACCGCAACTGTCACGATTTTCTGTAATAAGCTTTCTGGATGATGAAACTATACATATTTAGATCTTAGGTACTATGAGGTTTTGCAACATTAATTTAGGCAGGCACTGTAGGTAGACGTGTAATATAAACGGATCCTGATGAAAGTACACCGGGGAAATGTACCAGCACTTTCGGTCACGTGTTTTATTAATCCGAGCCTTCTCTGACCTTACCAGCCCTTTTTACGAAAAAGCCTCAAAAGCCACACAAAAATGGCGAGGTCATGATGTACACAAACAATACTAGTAAGTCGAGTCCTACATTTTATACACCGCGTGTAGGTAGTGACACGCATTTTTCCCCAGCCGTGTCATAATTGATTGACAACAGCGTCTCACGAGATGAACCGTCGATGGCGGTCAGTGGGTGCGGAAATGTCTGTGATGTCACTACCGACTTTGCTTGTCACAAAATGGGGAAACTCTAACCTTTTGTGCAAGGTGTAGTAATATTCATATATGTATATATTTTTAATTGTTTTTATTTTTCAAATCATTCATAACATATTCATTATACTAAACTCTATCCAGGTGCTCAAGGTCATATGCGCCGTTTAAAAGAAAATGTTTATTCATGGTTTCTAAAAATTTGATTGACTATGCGCAAAACGAAACATGAGTTGGCAACTCTTAATTTTACTTCCCATCTTTGGGGGTCTAGCCTGCCCGGCTAAAACCGTTTACATTTGTATTGAACTACTATTAATATACTAGTTGAATTGAATTGAATTGGGGTTTTAAGGCGCACCAACACAAGAAAAGGTTATATGGCGCCTAAAAGGCATGAACATGCCAGGCTCATCTTCCATGTACATCGAGAAAAAATATGGAAAATGGGCCTAGAACCGTCTCACCCTGAACTGCAGAGTTGCTGCAAATTCTATCGTAGAAACTCCATTTACGCTGGAGCCACGTTATTGTTTTTCTGCCACTGCTCTTTTGATGCGAGCGAGATAGCACCTGAAACAATGCAGGGATCATGATGAAGACCTTTAATGAACATGAACAAAAAATGATAAAATGAACATGAATTTGGGGGGATTCTACCCCTCTGCCTATCCCTCCAAAGGGATCTGCAGTGGCCCTATTCTTTGCCCCGTGACCAAACGGAGCCCCCGAGAACCACACGGGGCAATATACTAGTTGAATTATTAACAACGATTTGTACATATGAAAGTTTTGTAGAAAAACTACCGGTAATGCAATGCTGTGATTTAAAAAAAAAATTGCCCTGTGTCCCTTTGAACTGATAGGTCAGAAAATGTTCATATAAATTAGAGTTAAAATGTGCTCCTATAGTAAAATTTACAAGATTTTACCATAACATCCAAACTTGACAGACATATAAAATAGTGCACATAATGAAATATTTAACTTCTACAGAATATGCAATAACTTTAATAATCTCTTCTAATTTGTGGCTAAGATAATAGTTACAAAACATGCAAGCCAGCTAGCGAGCCAATATATACTCGGTAAAAAAAGTTTTGGACCAGGGTATATAAAGTCATATAAAAATAGTACTAGTGGACACAATTTAAGTATCTTTTTTTAGTAACCAAGATCTACCCTACCCGGTTAATTTGGTACCAGAAACATTAAATTCCAAACAAGATTTGATTTTAAAACAATATCGCGAACACACAAAGGGTCTGTAAAAAATGTTGCAAAGTCCATACAAAGTAACAGTTACGGACACATTCGAGTAACCAATAAAAAGATTATTATTTTTTCGCGAACTTTCATTGTAAACGATAATTATTGTTAATTGGTGATCTATTGTGAATTATCAACTGAGATAATAAGGGTTATGGTCGAATGTCATGGTTCAGCGATCATTGTACGGGTTCGAACACTGCCATGGTCCAAAACTTCTTTTACAGAGTATACATGGAACTATATTCATATACATGTAAAGCGTTTTATAAAAAAAAAAAATGCATATCGTTTTAAATGGTTTAATTGTTTTATGAATTAATTCGACACAATCATATTCAACTACAAATATTGTAAATGTATGAATTTATAATAGGTGCATAATTATGCATTATATTATGAACACAATACATTGCTTAAATCTGGGATAACAACTCTCAGTGCTGTAACTGCTTTTAGGCACTGCATGCCAGGGCCAACAACTTTCCCCCCGATATGTTCTGTTTATTCCCAAAAATATCTCTCCAAACTCATTAGAAAGTACCATTTAACTATTATTTTTAAAAAGCATTGGGAGCATTCTCCCAGACCCCTCTAGAAACATCACATGTGGTGCTCAACCTTCAACTCAGTCAGCTACACCCAGACTCTGACGAGAAAGTTTGCAGGTTGGTTAAAAAGTATATCAGCATCATAAGAGGTAACACAAAGCCATACCACACCTTGCCAACCATGTGGGTTCTGTAGCCAAGCTCCTGGAACCACTGAGGCATTATCTTCTCTTCCAGAGGTAGGCCATACTTCTCTGATGAAAATATTACACTGTGTTGCAAACCTGCAGAATATATATATGTGGAAGTATTGACATTTTTCAGAAATTAAAATTGTGTTCCTTGTTGCAAATGATTTCTAGAATTACTTGGAATTCAATTATTTTGATTTGAAGACATACTGCCCAGCCCAGTAAGGAAATCTTATCTTCACTAAGACCCTCTTTACAAAACAACTTATAGGACAAACAAATATACAAATAAATAAAATATTGATTTATACAAGTTACCATACCGTGATCATCTAACCATTATCATTAAAATAATTTTCACCAGCAGTATTACTGTTTACCATTATCATCACAGCAGTATTCATAATCAACATAACTATCATGATTATCATCATCAACATTCGATCACCACCCTATTTATCATCAACAACATTACAATCACCACCATAATTATCATCATCAACATTACAATCACCACCATAATTATCATCATCAACATTACAATCACCACCCTAATTATCATCATCAACATTACAATCACCACCATAATTATCATCATCAACATTACAATCACCACCATACTTATCATCATCAACATTACAATCACCACCCTATTTATCATCATCAACATTACAATCACCACCATAATTATCATCATCATCATTACAATCACCACCCTATTTATCATCAACATTACAATCACCACCATAATTATCATCATCAACATTACAATCACCACCATATTTAGCATCATCAACTTTACAATCACCACCATATTATCATCATCAACATTACAATCACCACCATAGATATCATATGATCATCAATATTGCAATCACCACCCTATTTATCATCATCAACATTACAATCACCACCCTATTTATCATCATCAACATTACAATCACCACCATAATTATAATCATCAACATTACAATCACCACCATAATTATCATCATCAACATTACAATCACCACCCTATTTATCATCATCAACATTACAATCACCACCATAATTATAATCATCAACATTACAATCACCACCCTAATTATAATCATCAACATTACAATCACCACCATAATTATCATCATCAACATTACAATCACCACCCTATTTATCATCATCAACATTACAATCACCTCCATAATTATCATCATCAACATTAACAATCACCACCATAATTATCATCATCAACATTACAATCACCACCATAATTATCATCATCAACATTAACAATCACCACCATAATTATCATCATCAACATTACAATCACCACCCTAATTATCATCATCAACATTACAATCACCACCCTAATTATCATCATCAACATTACAATCACCACCATAATTATCATCATCAACATTACAATCACCACCATAATTATCATCATCAACATTAACAATCACCACCATAATTATCATCATCAACATTACAATCACCACCCTAATTATCATCATCAACATTACAATCACCACCCTAATTATCATCATCAACATTACAATCACCACCATAATTATCATAATCAACATTACAATCACCAACCTAATTATTATAATCAACATTACAATCATCACCCTAATTATCATCATCATCAACATTACAATCACCACCCTAATTATCATCATCAACATTACAATCACCACAATAATTATCATCATCAACATTACAATCACCACCCTAATTATCATCATCAACATTACAATCACCACCCTAATTATCATCATCATCAACATTACAATCACCACCCTAATTATCATCATCAACATTACAATCACCACCCTAATTATCATCATCAACATTACAATCACCACCATAATTATCATAATCAACATTACAATCACCACCCTAATTATCATAATCAACATTACAATCACCACCCTAATTATCATCATCAACATTACAATCACCACCCTATTTATCATCATCAACATTACAATCACCACCATAATTATCATAATTTACATTACAATCACCACCCTAATTATCATCATCAACATTACAATCACCACGATAATTATCATCATCAACATTACAATCACCACCCTAATTATCATCATCAACATTACAATCACCACCCTAATTATCATCATCATCAACATTACAATCACCACCCTAATTATCATCATCAACATTACAATCACCACAATAATTATCATCATCAACATTACAATCACCACCCTAATTATCATCATCAACATTACAATCACCACCATAATTATCATCATCAACATTACAATCACCACCCTAATTATCATCATCAACATTACAATCACCACCATAATTATCATCATCATCAACATTACAATCACCACCATAATTATCATCATCATCAACATTACAATCACCACCCTAATTATCATAACATTACAATCACCACCCTAATTATCATCATCAACATTACAATCACCACCATAATTATCATCATCAACATTACAATCACCACCATAATTATCATCATCATCAACATTACAATCACCACCCTAATTATCATCATCAACATTACAATCAACACCATAATTATCATCATCAACATTACAATCACCACCCTATTTATCATCATCAACATTACAATCACCACCCTAATTATCATCATCAACATTACAATCACCACCATAATTATCATCATCAACATTACAATCACCACCCTATTTATCATCATCAACATTACAATCACCACCCTAATTATCATCATCAACATTACAATCACCACCATAATTATCATAATCAACATTACAATCACAACCATAATTATCATAATCAACATTACAATCACCACCCTAATTATCATCATCAACATTACAATCACCACCATAATTATCATAATCAACATTACAATCACAACCATAATTATCATAATCAACATTACAATCACCACCCTAATTATCATCATCAACATTACAATCACCACCCTATTTATCATCATCAACATTACAATCACCACCATAATTATCATAATCAACATTACAATCACCACCCTAATTATCATCATCAACATTACAATCACCACCCTAATTATCATGATCAACATTACAATCACCACCCTAATTATTATCATCAACATTACAATCACCACCCTATTTATCATCATCAACATTACAATCACCACCATAATTATCATCATCAACATTACAATCACCACCCTAATTATCATGATCAACATTACAATCACCACCCTAATTATCATCATCAACATTACAATCACCACCATAATTATCATCATCAACATTACAATCACCACCCTATTTATCATCATCAACATTACAATCACCACCATAATTATCATCATCAACATTACAATCACCACCCTATTTATCATCATCAACATTACAATCACCACCATAATTATCATCATCAACATTAACAATCACCACCATAATTATCATCATCAACATTACAATCACCACCATAATTATCATCATCAACATTAACAATCACCACCATAATTATCATCATCAACATTAACAATCACCACCATAATTATCATCAATATTATCAGCACCACCATAATTATCATCAACATTACAATCACCACCATAATTATCATCATCAACAATGAACATTATCAGACCATTGATCAGTCAACATTACAATCTCCACTATAATTATCAGATCCTCATCACCATATCATAAGCAGCATCTTACCAGTGTGTATTGGGTGTCGCCCGGACATCAATGCCCCTCGTGTTGGTGTACATATCGGGGAGACATAGTAGTTGTTGAGTATGATCCCCTGGTAAGCTAGGGCATCAATGTTGGGGGTGGGGATCTGGTTTGACCCATGAAAACTTACGTCATTCCACCCCTGAAAATTAAACATAATACTGGTATCTGTAAATATAACATAGTGGAGAAAAAATATGAGTAAAGTCTGATACCTGTAAATTATATATGAAATATTGGATAAACAAATTTGGTTATGTATGCGGTGGTAAGTCGTGATTAAAATCATCATTACTCGGCTAAATATTTTTCACTGAAGTGCTTATTGTTTAATAAAATTCATGAAAAGGAGCTGTAAAGGGTCTGGTCACGTGCACGGGGTAACATAACTATACAATGTTATATTTTACTCAATAATGTCTCAATATGACCATGAAACTGGGTATTCTAGTGATTATACTAGTAAAAGGGAATAACTCAAATCAAAACCCTTTTGGACAAATTTATAAAAGATTCCTATCATTACCTAGTCTAGGTTTCCATTGTGTGAATAATGAAATTAAAACAAATGTTGTTCGTTATGCAGATATGAACTTTTCGACCTGATAAGGGTTGACCTAATACATTTTGCTTTACCAGGTTATCGACTTAAATGCACTAGGAGACAAGATTAAAGACCTCAACGTTAATCCTATGTTACATCATGTGATGTCATAAGAGCATCACAAAGAAACAGAACCTGGTTGTACCCTAGTTATGCCTGCATCTGTTTAAAACAGTCTATTAAATCATTTTAGAATGATTTTATTTTTAGAATTTTGTGGTTCTTGATTCTAAGAAACTCATTACTCAATGAGTGATACAAACAGTCTTAATCTGTTTCTCACAGCAATTAAAAGGCTCATTCAGTTCTGAGAACATACTGAGTTTCATCATAATAGCATGACGTGATGTCATAATAGCATGACGTGATGTCATAATAGCATGACGTGATGTCATAATAGCATGACGTGATGTCATAATACCAGGATGTGATGTCATAATACCAAATAATAGAAAGTGATGTTATGATAGAAAAAAACAAATGAAAACATGAATGAAGCATTCCGATTGGTTCAGTTATAAAAACTGGAACAATGAAACCTGATTCTTTAAAGCTCTTTACATTTTCAGAACACACTGAGGTTTTACTTCACATTGAGTAAATGGGGTTCTTGAAACCAAGAAACCCAAAATTCTAGTAATAAAATAATTTTAAAATGATTCAATAGACTGTTTTGAATGGACTATGATTATGTAAAAAACAAAGGCATGAAACTTAAAGGGACACAAGGCAATCTTGAGATTTATTGGAGCATTTCAATTTATAAATCCTGCCTCGTTTTGACTTTAAAACAGCTTGCATACAATTAAATAAAAAACTGAGATTTCAATTTTCTAAAATATATATACGTATATTATTGGTGCAATATTATCAAAAGTTAGTTATATGTAAAAATAATGTTCTTTGAACAACATCTATTTTAATAATTAACATTGCAAATATATGTCATGTTGAAAAACTAACCAGATGCAGTGTGTTTGTTCAAACATTTTAAATAAATCAAGATTGCCGTGTGTCCCTTTAACATGCTTTATAAAATAATGTGTTCAAGTAATCTGCTGAAATCCATGATACAATATACCACAAAATTAAATTTTTAATCCATTACTAGTTTAATATACTCATTGAGCCTTATCAGAGAAAATGACATACCAGACCATCTGCCACAATGACAACAATATACATACCAGATCATCTGCCACAATGACAACAATATACATACCAGACCATCTGCCACAATGACAACAATATACATACCAGATCATCTGCCACAATGACAACAATATACATACCAGACCATCTGCCACAATGACAACAATATACATACCAGATCATCTGCCACAATGACAACAATATACCAGGGCTGCCATTTCTCAGGTTTTACGCCGGTAATTGCCGGCTTTTTTGTGCGATTACCAGCTTACCGGCTTTTCAGCCGAAATTACCAGCTTTTTCGACGAAAAATCTGTAAAATTTATTTAACATCGTTTTTGTGCATATGTATTGGATTTTGGCATTGGAGGCGGGGTATAAAGTAAGCCGGCAACAAGTCAATAGCGTGAGTTGGCGAATCGACAAGTTTGATTGGTTCAATACAACCTCGTGACTTAAGCATTTCCTTTTTATCAAAAATCTGCCATTTTCAAAACATTTTGCTACGGTATGTGTGTCCCTGAGATCTGAGAGGATGAAAAAGGGTGGAATTATATATATATTTTTTTTTTAGCAGTCGTCATAGAAAATTGAAATTTGAAGTCTTAAGGCAATAATATGTGTCGGAGAGGTCTTAAAAAAGCAGGGAAGGAGAGAATGAGAATCTAGCATTTTTTTATTTGCAGCCTAATGCATGCATAAACTTTCTTTTGAGGTCATCTTTATCAAATGATTCAAGAAAGCCAATATTGAGTCCATATTGTCCATAACTTTGACCTTGAAGCCAATTTAATTGTTGCAGATGTGTTAATTTATTAATATTAATTATTCAAATAATATTTGAATGTACTGCATTCTTATGAATCTCAAAACACACATCTTGATTTGCTTCCCTTGGCATGTTATATTTTATAATAGTGTCAATAGTACTTTTACAAATAAATGGCAACAGTCAAAAATGTACTTCAATTATTCTTATAATATACTGAATAAAATTATTGTGCTTTCTGTGCTGTTAGTATGAAAATTAAATTTAACTACCATTTTTTCTCTTTATATATAACTTTGTCATGTATGCTGTGCTTTTATTATTTGATTAAGGAGACATTGTAATAAATAAAATGTAATCTGTTATACCGTCAATAGTAATTTGTCTTCTTTGTCGGCCGCGTACCAATATGTACGCTTTTGAAAGTGTCGCTCCGTGCGCTCTATTTCAGCATTTTCAAAAATCTCAGGCTTTTTCATAAATTTATTATGGCAGCCCTGATATACATACCAGATCATCTGCCACAATGACAACAATATACATACCAGATCATCTGCCACAATGACAACAATATACATACCAGATCATCTGCCAAAATGACAACAATATATATGTATACCAGATCATCTGCCACAATGACAACAATATACATACCAGATCATCTGCCACAATGACAACAATATACATACCAGATCATCTGCCACAATGACAACAATATACATACCAGATCATCTGCCACAATGACAACAATATACATTCCAGATCATCTGCCACAATGACTTCAATATACATACCAGATCATCTGCCACAATGACAACAATATACATACCAGATCATCTGCCACAATGACAACAATATACATACCAGATCATCTGCCACAATGACAACAATATACATACCAGATCATCTGCCACAATGACAACAATATACATTCCAGATCATCTGCCACAATGACTTCAATATACATACCAGATCATCTGCCACAATGACAACAATATACATACCAGATCATCTGCCACAAAGGGGCTGGCGTGGCGCAGTCGGTAGCGCGGCGGATTTGTAACCGGAGGCCCCGGGTTCAATCCTCCGTGGTGCCACTGAGTTCCGTCGGTGTGTTCTTGGGCAAGACACTTTACCTTAGCCTCGTCCGTCGGATGGGGACGTAAACCGGGTGGTCCCGTGTATCGGTCTATCCTCCGAGCACGTTAAAGAACCATAGGAATCTATTCGATAATAAGAGTAGGACAGGTTCCCGGATTCCTATGTATCCTTCCCCTCTCTCTGGGGCGGCTCTAAATAACCTATACTGTGTTGATGAGCCGTTAAACAACATTCATTTCAATTTCATCTGCCACAATGACAACAATATACATACCAGATCATCTGCCACAATGACAACATTATACATGTATACCAGATCATCTGCCATAATGACAACAACATACATACCAGATCATCTGCCACAATGACAACAATATTTGGTCTTGAAGCTGCAGCCTCACTTTCTGTTACGATTGCTGTTATCGATGTGATTATCAGCAACACAAACTTGACTGCAAAATCATGTACAGCCATCTTTACTGAAATCAATCACATATATTTTTGTACGATGATCCGCTAAAAATATCTTAAAATAAAATCAATTACAAAAGAAATGAAATGAGGTTTTACGTCCCATTAAAACATCATATTAGCAACCTCAGACGGACATGAGAGACAGGTCTCCGCCAGGGAGGAACAGCATCAAAATCCAAAGGCCTTCAAATTTTGATCCACTACGCGTCCGAGGCTGCTTAAAATCAATTACAAGTTACGGCAGAGTTAAAGTTTAGAATTACAGCTGATTATTAAATCACATGTTTACGACTGTCTTTATTGCGTTTTATATTGTAATTTGTTCAACGGGTACTTGACAAGTAGCTTCTAATATCTACCATGTAATTAAATTCTAAAAACACACAAAACGGGAAACAAGAATGGAATTCATCCACTTGGAGTCTATTAGAGACAGTCCTACATTGCTTCTTTTCTTATTCTGAAAATTCCTTCTTTTAGTAACAAGGGTACATCGAGACAAGACCAGTTTTGCATCTTCTCGGAGTCTCTTCCACTGGCTAATGTGGAAACCATGATGGCGGTTTAATAAGATGTTGAATTGCTCGAGATGCGGCATCATGCCTCATAACATTGCCGACAATGTATTATGATCTGTGTTCCAGCATCTTGCAGCAATGAAAGGTCAGTTGGTCATACTGGACAGCAGTTGGTGTCCCTTCTGAGATGAAAACATCAGAGACATTGACCTCCTTCCATTCTTCTGGCACTATCATATAGTGGCACTATATCTAAGGTTTTATTTCAAATTTGAGTCATTCATCAAACACTGTCAGTATACATGATGGAATTGTGCCTGGACCTGATGCCTACTGTGGTGTTTCTCCTCTATCTATAGCAATTTTCTGGTACCTTCCACAGTCACTATACCGTACTGTCTTCCATTCCATAGAATGTGATGCTGTCCAGTTCTGAGTGCTGGTCAGCATCATCAAGTGTGCAGACAGATTGTCTTTCGTGGAGTTTATCAGATGCCCATTGTCCTGAAGTGAGCAATATCTGCCGCATCCTTTTGTAAGGTCAGCTGGTTGTTTCCTGTTAAAATCCGCCCATGATAAAAAAAAAAGTTACATTAGGACATACAATGCCCAACATTCAAGTAACTGCACAGGGAGTGACAAATTGTATTAACCGACTAAATGTGAAAAAAGCAAGTGGCCCAGATAAGATGCCAATCATAGCTCTAAGGCCAAAAATAAAATTATGTTTGTTTCCCCTTCCCGACCCATGCAAAAATGGGTTGGGTAGGTAGGTAGGTAAAATATTTTTTTTATTTCATTTCTTTTATTTGAGATCAAAACTGGAATACATGCTACCTATAAGACACATTTAAGACGGTACCAACCCAGTCGTGTCTGAACATCGTGCTGCATGTTCATTAAAAGACAATACATTCGGTACCTACCCGATTTGTCTTACAGTACTATTGTACTTTAAAATATCAGTTCTCAATAAGAACCACACATATATAAAGTAGTGAATATGTATTACTAACTAACTCAGACAGATTGAATACACTATACATACTTAATTGGTTAATCACAGTGTACCGATATAAACCTCATTACATCAGTAAATGAGAGAATTTATGTATTAAATAGAAATCGTTTAGGATTGCATGTTGCAACTGAAGAAGGTTTCAAGACCGAAAGCGCTCTTGCAGTTCGGATTATTGTCTATCCGAGTGGAATCAGAGACGATTTCTGTGCTTGAACTATAAACACACGTGACACAAACATAGTGTCTCTATAACATACGTGTTACATAGAAAAAGTGTGTATACATAATATACACATACAAACATTTAAAACTGTTAAACTAATTGACGGGTTACTTAACACAAAAGCAATCATACATGATTATATAATAACCATACTATACTGTCCATAATTATACAGGGTAGTAAGTAACCGTAATCAACTGTTGTTGGTGATAAAAGCAATCACAAACACATTGTACCACCTTTGTGTACAATATGAATAAAAACAACAACAAACGCAAAACCCTGGGGGTGAGGAAATCCCCCGTGCGTAGTGTGCTAACTACCACGAGGCAATCTGGAATCTCTTCTTTGGTCAGACACTCGTACCCACCCTATACAAAAAAAAAAAATAAAAAAATATATATTTTATTTCGGGTAATTCAGGTCGCGGCAATTTCGGTGGGTCGGTCGGGAAGGGGAAACAAACATAATTTTATTTTTGGCCCAAAAGAAACTGCCAAAGAGATAACACCAATCCTACAGAATCTATACCAACAATCTCTAGATACTCATGAAATACCAAAGGACTGGAAACAGGCTAATATAGTACCAATTTTTAAGAAAGGCGATAGAACAAAACCATCAAATTATAGACCTGTCAGTCTAACTGCAGTAGTCTCAAAAATGCTGGAGCATATAGTAGTCTCCCAGATCATGAATCATCTTGACAGCAACAACATACTCCACGAAAACCAACACGGGTTCCGCACAAAAAGATCATGCGAATCTCAATTACTTCTCTCTACAGACGAAATCTCCCGATACATGAACCAGGGTCTCCAAGTGGATATGGCGATACTCGATTTTGCGAAAGCTTTCGACAAGGTACCACATCGCAAACTAGCGGAGAAAATGTCATACTACGGCATTCAAAATAATACCTTGTCGTGGGTGAGTAACTTCCTTAGTGGACGCCTCCAACAGGTGGTAATAGACGGCGAAACCTCCAACCTATCCCACGCCACATCCGGCGTTCCACAGGGCACAGTGCTAGGACCGACACTTTTTCTTCTGTTCATAAACGACATTGCCACCAACATATCTTCTTCCATACGTCTATTTGTGGATGACTGTGTCGTCTATACTCCCATAACATCTCATGAAGATCACCTATTGCTTCAAAAGGACCTGAACATTCTAGTGGAATGGAGTAACATATGGCAAATGCAGTTTAATATTGACAAATGTGCAATCATGAACATAACTACAAAAAGAAACATTTCCAAATATGATTACAAAATGGAAGGTAAATCCTTAGAATTGGTTAAAAATCACCCATACCTAGGAGTTGAACTCCATGAAAAACTGAAATACAATTTACATATAGATAACATCACGTCAAAAGCCTCCAGAGTCCTAGGATTCTTAAAACGCAATCTTAGACACTGCCCAAAAACTGTGAAAGAACGTGCCTACCAAACATTAGTCAGACCTAAACTGGAGTATAGTTCAACAATATGGAACCCGCAACAGAAAACACAAGTGACACAAATAGAACAGATCCAACGTAATGCAGCCAGATTCGTACTTAGCAAGCCCTTTAACTACCAAAACCCTAGTAGTGTAACATTAATGATACAGCAGTTGAACTGGCCGTCTCTGGAACAACGTAGACAAATCTCGGATTTAGTACTTATGTACAAAGTTGTGCATAGCCTGGTAGCAGTACCAACATCTATCCTACCAGCACTATCAGCTCGCCACAGCATGAAATTTATCCCATACCATTGCAAGATTAACGCTTACCAACATTCATTCTTCCCACGTGTCATCGTTCCTTGGAACCGTTTATCGGACCAAGTGCTTCAGCTAGATTCAGTAGACAGTTTTAAGGCTGCTTTACAGCCGGTTGTGG
>JAWPHD010018666.1:0-38855 GCA_037043455.1 Cyrtodaria siliqua
GATTAAATCCGAATGTGAAGACGCGCAGAAGGTCGAGGTTGAGCAGCTGCATATAGTTTTAAGCATGGTGTAAACAATGGAATGGATTGCTGAGAGTGGAGTGCTGGAGTGCCGAGGTGTATTATATGTTATTGTATTGCATTAGTTTTTTTGTCAAATGGTTTGTCATTGCACTGAATGATTTCTATTTGCGTCGTATGATTTGACATTTTACACCGTATCATGTCTCTTCGAACGGTCAAACCGTATTAATTCACTTTGTAACGAATCACGTCGCATCGAATCAATATGTACGTCATAAAATGACTTCATATTGAATTAAACGGCCTGTCATTGAATGGTTTGTAAATATCCACATTTTGACGGTTATGGCTTCCCATACTGGAGTGGAGTTATTCTTCGGAATTTGATTTTTAATATTGCTTTGAAGTGCACTGTTGCACACTTTTTATATGTATTTTTAGAGTGGACGAATATATGGAGTCAATAAAATTTGGCCACAGCTACAATCGTTGATGTTACTAAGCATTGTAACGATTATTTTTATTTTTATTGTTATTATTACTATTATTATCAGTAGTAGTAGTGGTAGTAGTAGTAGTAGTAGTAGTAGTAGTAGTAGTAGTAGTAACAGCAACAACATCAGCAGCTTCCGCATTAGTAGTAGTAGAAGTAGTAGTAGTAGTAGTAGTAGTAACAGCAGCAGCAGCCGCAGTAGAAGTAGTAGTAATAGTAGTAGTAGTAGTAGTAGTAGTAGTAATAGTAGTAGGAGTAATAGTAACAGCAGCAGCAGCCGCCGCAGTAGTAGTAGTAGTAGTTGTATTAGTAGTAAGAGCAGCAGCAGCAGCACCAGTAGTAGTGCATGTAGTGGTAGTACTATTAGTACTACTATTACTGCTACTACTACTATTGTTACTACTACTACTACTACTACTACTACTACTACTACTACTGTTTGCACACAACAACAGCACACGCCATTTTAAACACGTACAATAAAGTGTAATCCTACCCTCCAGGAACGTATAGCCAAAGAAAAGGTCATCTTGCTTTACAGAATAGTACAACTGCTCATCGTCATTCCGTCAACTCCATACCTCATTCGAGCTGGAACCACTACCAGAGGCCACACTAGCCGCTTTCTGCAGCCACAAACCCTGATTCAGAGCTACCAGGCTTCATTTCCCCCAAGCACTATCCGACTTTGGAACATGCTGCCTGCTGACCTGGTCTGCATAAGGTCCCTGGACTCATTCAGACAGGGTCTGGCAAACCACCAACTACTGTAAACCTACAACGATTTTTAACCGTTTTTTAACCTCACCCAACTGTACAGTAGCAATGTATATACGTTAAACTGATGACTGGATTTTAAGAAGAAGATAGGCAATGATATAAGACTAATGCGGAAACGCTTATCGAATCATTGACGTCACTGGTCTCTAAACGCTTACCTGTCTACAAAAAAGGGGCGAAACTCGGAGCGTGTGCGCTGTGATCGAGGTATAATTGACTACTGTGAGAAAAAAGTGTTATATTTGAGCAAATTATTATATTCTTATATATATTTTAAAACACAGGAACTGGTCACTTTTAATTTTTGCCTTCTATTATTATAATTGTCTATAAAGGAGATGATCGCGAAATTTTGGAAAATGCTGGTGTTCTTTTTCAGAGGTCAAGCAGACGTTCGAAACAATCTCAATTACACGCACACTATATGCTAACATGTGCAGAAATGAATTTCCTATCCAACAATACCTTTCTTCCTACGATCCCTTGTATATACGCTGAGATATCCCAGTTCAAAGTCACCAAAGTGCAATTTGACACTGGTCGTCGTTTGTCCCCTATGTAAACAAATGAATTTTACCGAAAATCAGGTGTCCGTTAATTTCGGTTAATTTCGGCGCAGTATTCCAGCATCAAATCACAATCAATTCACTAACGTAAAGCATCGATACGTAAATAAATCCATATTTTATCAGTTTGCATAGTCCGTATCACGAGAAAGTCACATAACAACGAGTATTTCGCCACTTGTTATCGGCACTAGCAGACTTTACAACTATTTTGAACTGATTGACGGGGCCGAATTACGTCATAATGCGAATCTAACAGCTATGGTAAGTATTATTACTTTTTATTCTTGAATATATTAGAAAATACTATTGTTCTTATCCTTAACACTATTATTTTAATAAAATAATAAAATAATAGTGTTATGGATAAGTCGGTCCAGAGACAAAAAGGTTGGCCTTTCTGAGAACTCGAACACAGATTTATATAGTCAGTAAGATTAGCCGGACTTGAAAACGTAGTATATGGATTACTGTTTATTATATAGAGATTACTTAAATGCTGGGATCGATTATACGGAAATCCTTCACGATATGGTAGACGTGTTGTTCTTTTCACGAACGAGCGTATGCGAGTGAGTGAAAAAACAACAACAAGACTACCATCAAGTGAAGGATTTCTTTATAATCGAACTCAGCATTTAAATAACCTATTGATTACATTTTAAAATAAATCTATGTATAATTTTAACCAAAATTATCCGCTTTAAATATTGAACGTTATCAGGAACACTTGACTGACGTCATAACTCAACGTCACAGTTAGTTATTTTTGTGTTCGGAGTTAGTTTAGGGATTAGGAATATTCTTTCACTGAGACATCCAAATCTTTCACTCACATTAGTGTAATACAATAATAAAACAACTCAATCGATCGATGTTAACACACATCCAGATGTATCAGTATATATAATGGATTATGTGCTTTAAGCCGTGACCACATACCGATTTTTTGGGTAAGTCCATTGATTAGGAGTGTCTCATTCAAAGGAATACTCTCAGCTAAATATATTAATGGAACTGTAGATTGTGACAAGCGAGGTCTAAAACTACATTCTTTTGCGGTGTATGTTTCGACTTTTCGTGTTTTCATTCGGCCGCCTCAAAAGAACGAAAAAACAAATCAGGCAGAAATCAGCCACCACATATCTCATAAACATATATAATGCAGATTATGAATATCCATTGATATTGCAAGCGGTTATAAGGATAATAACCAAAGTTGGCGATCATACACAAAACAGAAGAAATAATAATTAAACTTATAAAACGTGGACGAATGTTATAAAACTGGTTTATATTATGTACATATATCAAGAAATATATATATATACGTGAACTGAAAAACGGCACATTATAGCTCAATTAAAAAATTAAATTAATCTTAAAATCAAAGCACTACTAAATGTTTGTGTAATGAGAAATCCGGTAAGCAGAACCGACATATCATACAGGAATACGTACGATTGTGCAGTGAAAGAACACACGTGTTAAACCAGTCAGAGCATCCAACCCCTTCTCCAAGAAGCGAAAACGGGGTTGGCTGTGGTATGAAATTACACCTTATTTTCGGCTTAACAAGTTTGCATATTGTAAAAAATTAAAACATTTAATAGGTAATATCGCATTTTTTCAGTAAAAAATGCTTTTAAACATGCTTTATTGTCGAAATATCCGTTATAAAATCCTGCTAATATAGGCTTTTCATCGCTTTATGGAATTAAGACGCGACCACGTTATGAATAATAAATACAAGTGTTTTAAAGCTAATAATAAATGTGACCAGTACGTGACACATTTCCCCAAAAAGGTTTCTCTTTGAGATTAACATTTGAAGCTTGAAGTTTTATGCAATTTCTTTCAGTACTTTAAACTGAGACATGATTGTTTCGGACGAACGCGTTCATGAGAGGGTATACGTGAGGTGTATGTTAGGTACAGGTAAGAATTATGGGGATGGTTTGCACCACAGAAATTGTACCGTATCTAACAGACGGGCTAATGGATGGTGCGATTACTGTATGCAACTTCCTTTGAGGGCATAACAACAAAGCCATGGGCGGATTTAGAGGGGGGCGGAAGCGGCGTACGCCCCCCCTAAAATCGACCAAGGTAAGTTTTTTTAAAAAAAGTCGAAACACTTAATCCACATATTGACTAAAAATGTGACAATTAGAGTCGGTTAATTTGATCACATACATGTTATTAGGTCTTTGATTTGATCAAATATCAACTGCAGTTCGCTGATTAGTTCAATTTTCGCTCATTAGTTTCATTTTCGCTGGTTTTGCACCTTTCCGATATTTAAAAAGACAGTAGCAGCCGATACATTGAAAATGTCAGGCCCATCGAAGCGAAAAAAACTTGGTCCATTAAGTAGTACGCTGTCTCAGACAGATTTAAGATGGTTTTTTTCGACAAGTGCGAAAGAAAAGAAAAGGTTTGTTTTACTTTTGCTTTGTAAGATAGTTTCTAGGATGCATTTTCGGTGCCGATGCAGTATTTGTTTACGATGAATTTTGGTGCATTTTAGGCTTACTTTTATTTTAAAGTTTGCGAACCGAGTACCAAAAGACGTTTTTTAGTCCCGCATACCACGCAATTTAGTCCCGAATACGGCGTAAATAGACCCTGATTAAGTTAACACATTGTTAAATCCTTTTATTTGAAAACGGACTTTTTATATTCATACATGTATGTCCACGTTACTGTAGATAAAATACCAAACAATTTCGATGCACGCCCTCAGTAGAATTTTTTTTTTGCTCGCTTCGCTCGCTCGACGCATAATGGCTAATGAGTGGTTTAATTAACACATTGTTAAATCATTTTATTTGAAAATGGACTTTTTTTATTCATACATGTATGTCCATGTTACTGTAGATAAAATATCAAACAATTTCGATGCACGCCCTCAGTATAAATTTTTTCTCGCTCGCTTCGCTCGCTCGACGCATAATGGCTAATGAGTGGTTTAATTAATACATTGTTAACTCCTTTTATTTGAAAACACACTTTTTTACCCTATCAATGCACTACCGCAACCGTTTTATGAGGCTAGAAACGGACCCGAAAATTTACCAAAATCTTACGCCCCCCCTAAGCTGAAATCCTGGATCCGCACCTGAAAGCATCTGACTTTTCATATGATTAAAAGCCATGCAACATAATTGCACACTCATAATAAATAATACATTGATTACTTATAGAATCTAAAGAACTCTTGACATAAGTATGTACATATATAAATAAATTATTTTAAATATAAAAGAATAAAAACGTCATGAAAAGAAAAAACAGTCAAGCAACAAAGTCCGCCAACATCCGTGAAAAAAATATAGCCAATGAAGCATTCGCAGCACTCAACAGAGCCTGAAAAAAAAACGAAGTCCGAGGCTGTTTATCATTTTGTTCGTTTAAACTCATTTAATTTACCTTCCCCCCCCCCCTTTTTTTCCGTTCAAAAATACCCAAACGTCATCAAATATACCATGACGTCATCAAAAGTGATCCTGACGTCATCAAAAGAGGTGCACATGACGGGATAGGAAGGTATCTGCCGAGATAAGATTTTATCTCAGGCACCTTGTTTCTCGGCAGAATTATACATCGACATGATAAAATGAAATAAATTGAAATAAAATGAAATAACAATGACACAGATAACTAGAAGCATTAAGCAATGCAAAAAAATAAACGGTTTAAAATTCTACCGTCGCAACGAAAACCTACTGGAGAAGTGAAACACCAGCCTTAAAACTCTTCCACGAATAGGAATATCACAACCCTTATTTTATGGAGATGTGGTCTATAAACTTCGTAAGTTAAAGGGATCTGGCGTTTACAAAATTAATCAGGAAGTTCGTCAGAAAAGAGTACCACCCTTTAGTATTACAACGCACTGCGTTTTTAGTGATTGACCCCTCTACAGTCAGTCACTAGGCTTCACTTTCCCCTTGTGCGATGACTGAACATTTTGGAACTGTATGATTGCACCTACTGAAACCCCGACCAAGGGAGGTAGGTGCATGAGCTTTCGTTCCTCGGGTTTTCTGGTCGTATCCTAGATTGGTTTTCTCTTTATCTGCAACTGCTGTGGTTTTTCAGTACAATTTTGGATACATCCTGAGATGTTTTTTATTTTGTATTTTATATAGCTTTACGACAACATCTTAGTGTTTCTTTTGTTATTTTCTCAAAATGTGAACTTTATAGTTGAGAATTCCTTTTCATGGGATATAGTTTTTGTCTCGCCTTTTCGAAAAAAAAGAGACATAGGTGTTGCTTTTCCGGCGGCGGCGGCGGCGGCGGCGTCAACATACAAGTTTTGCGTTTAGGTCATTTTCTCACAAATTGTATAGACTAGACCTTTCAAACTTTGCTTATAGTTGTATCTTGGGTAGTACATGGCAACGTGAGAAAGCAAATGTGGAAGTGACCTTGACCCTCCAAGCAAAGGGCAGAAAACTTAATAATATTTAGGTTCAACTTTTGCGTTTAGGTCACTTTTTCACAAACAAACTATGTGCACTAGACCTTTAAAACTTTGCTTATAGTTGTATCTTGAGTGGTACATCCCAACGTGACAAAGCAAATATGGAAGTGACCTTAACCCTCCAAGCAAGGGGCATATACAATTATAATTTTAATTTCAACCTTTGCGTTGAGGTCAATTTCGCGCAAATTGTATGCAGTACACCTTCAAACTTTGTTTATAGTTGTATTTAGGATGGTGCATCGCAACGTGACAAAGCAGATTTTGATGTGACCTTGACTCTCCAAGCAAAGGGCAGATAACCTTATAATTGTTACCTTCAACTGTGGCATTTAGGTCATTTTTTCACAAACCGTTATGCACTAAGACCTTTCAAACTTTGTTTATAGTTGTATCTTAGTGGTACATTGCAACGTGACAAAGCAAATGTGGATGTGACCTTGACCCTCCAAGCAAGGGACAGAACACTTAATAATTTTTACCTTCAACATTTGCATTTAGGTCACTTTCTCACAAACTTTATGCATAAGACCTTTCAAACTTTGCATTATAATATAGTTGTTTCTTGGATAGTACATCACAACGTGTCAAAAAGCAAATGTGGATGTGACCTTCACCATCCAAGCAAAGCGCAGATAACTTTAATTGTTACATTTACATCACTTTCTCATGAACTATAATTATGCACTAGATGTTTTATACATAATTTATAGCTTAATCTTTGGTGAAAAAATATTCTATTTTGACATATACTCAACAAAAAAAGAAACTTCCGCATTTTAAGCTGTGATTTGCATAGGGTTGACTTTGTAACACTGTGTACACCAATCTAGATACAATTTCATTATTTTATACTTATCACTCAATCATTCGGATCAATATTAATAATCATCAAAAACCAGAGTTAATGTGTTGCTGCTAAAACATGTTTTATTCAAATTGCGAAATCACTATATTTGTATTATAAAGGGAGGTAATCTGAAAATATTCATTCTTGAAAGCTGTATTGGGCAAAAGTGAGTGAACAGGTCAGCTTACTTTCTCCGTCTTTTTGGTGCTGGGGTTATCTTCTGTTTATTTCAATTCAACAAAACTGTGTTAAATCAAAGTTTAAAGCACAAGACCCGGAAATCAAAACAAGGGGAATAAATGTGCGTACAAGTTTGACTCAAGGAAAATTGTTTTCATGACAGTGCTGGCCTTTTAACAAAGGTATTAACATATAAGACCAAACAAAATATATTTTCACTGTGTCTACATGTATGGGTAAAGTTGCGGAAGTTTCTTTTTTTGTTGAGTATAGTTGTATCTTGGGTAGTGCATCTTTTTGGACGCATGGTTTTCATCTATGACATTGACCTACTTTTTGGAGCTTATGATTTTTAGCTCTACTAGCCATGGGCCTTCATTTTTCATCCGATATTTACCAAACTTTAACAGATTGTTAATATCAATGAAAGCTCGGACAAGTTTGAAAACAAGCCAGATCGGACCAATATCAGCGGAGTCATGGCCCTTGTTTTAGTTGAAAATGCTATATTTTGCCTTGTTAATACGATAGGGCTTTCGTTTTACATCTGATCTTTACTAAACTTTTTTATTTTTTAAATATATATATATTTTTTATATATATTTTTTTATTTTTAATTCTTTTTATTTGATTTATTGATTGATAATTTTTTTAATTGTTTTAATTGTTTTGTTTTTATTATTATTATTTATTTCATTTTTTTTTAAATTGCTTTTTTAAAAGTTTTTTGGGTTAACACTGTGTTAGGAGGAAGCATTTCTATGATTTATTGCGTTTTTTTCCGGTTCGTTGATTTTTGATGGAGTTATGGCCCCTTGACATTTTTACTTTACTTTTAAATTTCTTGTCGGCGCTACTCCTCCTAAACGCCTAGTTGGATTTCGACGAAATTTGGCAGGAAGCATCGGTAAGATGTCTAGTTGTTTATGTCTTGCTTTTGTTCCAGTTCGCTGATTTATGACGGAGTTATGGCCCTTTGACATTTTTACTTTACATTTCTTGTCGTCGATACTCCTCCTAAACGGCTTTTTGGTTTCTACAAAATTTGGCAGGAAGCCTCAGTATGATGTCTAGTTGTGCAAAGCGCGTTATATCAATTAAATCTTCGAAAACCAGCTAGATCTTTTAGTAATGACCCTTGATTTGTTGAAAAATGCTATATTGTATTTTCCTTTGTTAAATCTGTAGTTACTTCATTTTTTATGTGATCTTTATCATATGTGTTTAGAATGTTAATATAAACCCTCTACCCATTTTTATGAAATTTCATTCATAGAAAAAAGTGGGACAAATTAAAAAATGCCCATGCCATACTAAACACAGCAGAATTATTGCCCGTGCTTACCAAGTGAGCGATCTAAGACCATCCGATCCCTGTTGTTTTTGCAATGTTTAAAAAGAAGTACTGATGGGTATTTTATGTCGACAACCCTTGATATAAATGCCGTTTTAGCCAGTAGAGCGTCCACAGGCCCTCTTGGGCCTCTTGTTTTTAATAAAATGTCATTTTGTTTTTTAAACAAATGCACTTAAATGTCATCTCAGCAAACTGCAAACTCCATTGGTTTTAATTACTAAAATGTTTACAAACTTTCATTTAAGCATCATTGACCTTTTTATTTTTAAGTCCAGCCCCCGTTAGGCGAGGCATGTGAATCCACGGATGTCTTGTGTTTACACTGTCTTGTCTATTTTGGCGCTGAATAAAAGATAATAGCGAGGATTGTGTACACATAAAATCGATTCAAGCTAACCTGTATGCCTTATTGCCTACTGACCGTTCCAGGTCGATTTCTGTTGTATTTTGTCTTTTTCATTGTATAATTAATTAACTATTGCTCCTTGGTTGTAGTGCGGACCTACGATGCCATTGCGTTTGGACGCTGTGGTTTCTATAGAACGCTATATATCACTTTAACAGAAGGGTTATCGCTTTGGAACAGTCAGTGGTAAACCAAGTTCTAGCATGTAACAAACCTTACTATCATCGTAATTAAACGATACAGTGTACACGTAAATATTAAAGTCTCCACCAGGCTATACCCGCTAACAAACAAGGCAGCATTAATTGGCATTATACGGTAAGTAAAATACAAATATTATCATGTATATATGAATACAAAAACAAAACATAAATAGCCACACAGTCATTACTGTTATCTAGGTTAATCTAAGGAAAATCTTACTCTAAAACTAGGGAAAATTTCTCTGTTTAGAGTAACGACCATAACACAATATTGCCCATTCATTAAAGCTACACAATCCGTATGAAAGACTCGCTATAAACGTTAACACACATCAACTGACTGGTTAAATGCCAAAATGTTATTGTCATAGATATTGAGAAATTCAAAGCATACGTGTCTTGTCATGTTTTGACGGTCAAAACTTAAATAGAATAATTATACAGGAATTGAAAGAAGCAATACTCTATACTGATGATACTCGTGACCTTTGTTATCTGATCCTTTGTAATTATACTATACGTTTCGAACTGGATACTTCTTCTTCTTTCAGTTTTAAAAGTACAAATATATATATTACACGCTTCAATGTAAAAATTTCACAAACAAATATGTAGCATTTAACCCCAAAACACGCCCGACTGTTAATGCGATTTCCAACGTGAACAAATATAAATCAAGACCAAAACCAAAACAACATTGCACTTTTTAAATTACAAAGTTAAACCCAGCAAACGTGGTTATCGTTATCAACACCGTTAAAGATACGGTCAGTACCACACTACTGGATGCTTCTGGTGGTGGAAATTGGCAATTGCTTATATTGCTTGTAGGCCCAGGCGTAGGAACCCTTAGAGGCATGAGTGCAGAAATCGCGTCAGCAGAGGCCTGTCCACATTTAACGCCTACGTGTTGGTCAATGCATGTCTTGCCCATTAAAAACACGCTGAAAAACAAAATAACAAACACTGTATAGGGTTTCCATATTTATAGAACGTGTTTATGATGACTACGTCACCTACAAAACAAAAGAAGAATGGTCGGTTTCTTTACAAAATCATGTCACTAGTAAGTGATAGCTAACAACTAATAAATACTGCTTAGGAAGCTATTTTGTTACATATTTCCAGGAAATATTTAAAGGATAAATGCATCTAAATAGGTTCAACAGTATTCAATGGTACATACAAATAAATACATAACTTATAAAAGTCGGCCATTGATTACATATATTAAATGGATTTCCCCATTTCAATACCGTAATACTGGGTAAGAGGTATTCTTATTGTCTTGTCGCCAATAAGTACCGTTGATATATTGATATATATAGGATACAATGACGAAGGATCGAATATAAATATTGAAAATGTTGTTCATGCTATAAACATCAGTCAATTTATTTGAACCTGATCTAATCAAAATGAATTTTCGCCCAGAGTATGTTTTGGCTCCCATCCTCCCATCCTCCCAATTATTTTGACAAATTATGTGTCCCGCCCCTCAATGTTCTTACGCAAATGTTTGACAAACTACCCACAACCAAACCCCACACCCAGTTTCTGACTACCCAATATATGAAACGTTCCAATACCATTGTTGGATATGGAACCATGTTTTGTAGTTTTATTCGATTTAATTATTGACCTAAACGTCGTTATAATTTTAGTTAATTTTGGCAGAACATCTTCTCTTACCTGTCATACATATAGATACATTTCCGGAGACAAGATCTCGGAGAAGTTTCTTCTGGAAGCTAGTAGATTTACCTTCAAATAACTCTACTAAAATGTCTGATAGAACTTGTGTATTATCGTACTGAGGGTGATTTATATTCTTCGGTTGAGATAAAATAGTAGCGTAGACAACATATCAATTAAAAGTTGCATAGGGGTAAGGGAATGAAAGACGTAGAGACAGAGTGGGGGGAAATCACATAAGATGAATCTTACGTGCAGGTTGTATTCCCTCTCGTTCGATCTAATTCCCGTTCAAACTGTCGATAGCATGTCAAAAAGGCTTCTGATTCAACGTTTGTCTGTACGCACGTGTCTGTTAAAAATCCTAAAATTGATATAAATAAACACATGCCTTCAAACTTGCACACTTTTCCTGAAAACGGGAAAACACATTTACAAGAATGTTTATACAAAACATGATGAGTGAGCGTCTGCCAAAATATTGGATTCAAGGTCGCCACCATATAAAGTGTTATAAGTTATATAGCAAAATATGCCTAAATACTAGTATTATGCAATAATTAAAACATGTTTGTATTTTATCTGATTAGATATTTGTATATATGGTGGCCATCTTGAATGTCAGATAATGATAAAACAAACAAACAGATGAATGCCCACTTACAGGTAATAATAAGCGACTTGTCTAGTGCATGCATGATGTTGTTCATAATGTTTTTCTGTTTTGTTCACATATAGTGTTGTAAATATAGCTAAAAAAGTGTATCTGACTTATATGATAGAAGAAATATTGGAAGATAGACTCTAAGTATGCTCAACGGCTACATATAATGCTAGTTTAGAATAGAAAGAATCAACAAACTTGTTAAGTGGTAAAAACGAGTACAAGGACAATCAAAACATCATTTTCGTTGCGTTTGTTCTGTAGCGTTGCTAAAATCGTACACTCTTATACGGATTACTCTTACAACTGACGAACGCTGTGATCTAGAAGGAGAGCGTTGGACCCGTGATCCAAAAGTCGTGGGTTCGCTCTCCGCCATAACCATATGTGTTGTGTCTCTGAGCAAGACACTTTATCTGCATTTGCTTAGTAATGGTTCTACCCAGGAAGACATCGAAGTCAGAGAGCTTTCGTTACAATCGATGTAAAATAAATAAGTTTAAAATACAACATACGAATATGTCCGGACGTCTAATAACCATACTTATTTAGAGACTTGTGAACCTGTCGAATTACACATTTAGTTCATCTAAAAATAAATCCAGCCATTTTTTTATAACTTACAACGGGCACATTTCGAATGTTTGAATTTGACAACGAGAACATGGACACAGGATTAGTCTAATAAAACCTACCAGTCGGCAACTTTGGACAAGTATCCGTTACATATTTCCGCACATCGGTAAACCTCCGCGGCATCTCCCGGAACACACGTTGAACTATATTTGCACATTCGGCAGGAGCGTTGTCGAAGCACATGAATATATCTTTGTCGCCTCTAAAATTGAAGTTTAAACGAGCGTATTTAGTGTTAAGTAACAAAATATCCAACGACATCTTTGCTGTAGTTATAATAAGTTGCAAAGTTATGCCAGAGAAATGACAATTATAATGCCCTTTTAGCACGTAAAATGAAGCAAACGAATCTATTTCTCAAATGCTATTAAATTTCAAATTAATAATAACCTGGCTAAAATGGCGAAATACGTGCATTTCACAAAGTTTAATAATTGTTTATACGGTTACTTTTATAAAACAAAACAAATCCTGTGCCGTCATCTATTTTCTTAAGCGGCGGAATCAAATGAAAAGCCGAGGAGGTCTAAGACCACAGGGAACTGGTATAATCGATGTAAAATAAATAAATAAGTTTAAACTTGATTTATGAAAATATTGATATTGATGTCAAAGAATTGATATCCCAGAACGCACTCAACACAATCAAAACAAACAAGGAACTATAGAAACAGAATATGTGACCTCAGAAACAAAATGGTGACCCTAGGTGAAATGCCTGGGAACGGTCAGTGGTAAAAATTCCGTTGGTTGGGGTTTGGTTTGGGTTGTTGGTTAGACAATAGTTCCTGGAGGGGATTTCTTTAGTTACACTATCCCGTTTTATTGGGATGACAGTAAGGTAAGTGTGAGGTTAGATACACCCTAGAACCTGGTTTAAACCCCCCAGCGGCCTTTTTTGCCACTGACCGTTCCAAGGCGGTAGCCCTATTGTCAACCCTTTTGTGTTTGTGATGTCTATTTTGGCATTTTGTTCATCTTTAAAGTCGTTCTTTGTTTCTGTGTGTGTTTGTGGTTCACTGTCGTCCTTGAATGCTACTTTTCCTGTTCGATTTTATATCCATATTTTCTATAATATGTTCTATGGCGCACAAACTTCACTCGCAAGCTATTGTAATCCCAATACATTGGGACAGTATAAAGAAAGCAAACGTACAATCCCTTTCAGCATATTTAGGTAGACGTCATCATATGGTCCACAATCTGTTCAGTCATCGCACCGTCAAAGAAGAAATTAACAATGTCAAAATTGAAATCGTCTCTCTGGTCATAACTTTTGATTATTACTCGTATATCTCAATTTTAAATCGAGAGCTGTAAATCAAAAAAAGAAGCGACAGTATAAAGGTTGAAGTTCTTGAGGATAGATATTATTATCAAATACGACATCCAAAATTATACCGCGCGAGGTTTCTGAAGGCTGATGACATCTGCCTGAGTATTTGATGAAGAATCAAGATGAAATGAAATTCCTTTGATAGCAATACAAAGAAACATCTGCGACAAGTGGTGTACGTTTTGTATCAATTAGGACACCGACCATTGTGCAATAAGTGCTTATAAAACTATTGGCAAGTCCACAGAGTGTAATTCAGTTAAATATCCTCTAGCAATAGTCGTTTGAATAAGAGCAATAACTAAGATTGTCCTGTATACGTCGTGTGGTAAAGTTACATTCAGTGCGGAGAGGTCGTAAGTACTTATTAATGAAACTTGACACTTACTGCAAATGTTATCCAGAATGTCTCCTGAAGGTTTAATTGGCCAAAATAAATAAACGCAGTAGTCATAAGCGTTGGCACAACACTCTTTACGTCAGTAAGACAATTGAATGTTGTTTAACGGCTCATCAACACAGTATAGGTTATTTAGAGCCGCCCCAGAGAGAGGGGAAGGATACATAGGAATCCGTGAACCTGCCCTACTCTTATTATTTGTTATTGGGTTTGTTACTGACCCCCTACAGAAATATGTAGGGTCAGTCAGATGTATAGGGGGCGAGGCGATAACTGATTTATTGTATCGAGCAACTTATTTAACCCATTATAATGGAGCTTCAACGTCATTGAGACGTTCGCGCAATTTGACGTCATGACGTTGACGTCACGACCGGTACAGTTTAAAAATATTATTAAATTTACTTATTATGTTTGTTACTAACGATTTAAAGAACTATTTGCAAATTATTTAAACTCTGAATCAAAACTGTAGTCCATATTGTTTTAGTGACCCTCTATGAAATCTACTGACCCACTATAGAATAATAGAGGGTCACCATGTGACCGCTCTAATCCAATGAAATTCCTAGGATTTTGTGCGAGGTGCAATAATATCGAATAGATTCCTATGATTCTTTAACATGGTCGGAGGATAGACCGATACACGGGACCGCCCAGTTTATGTCCCCATCCGACGGACGGGGCTAAGGGAAGAAGTAAACTATTGAAGATGTTTGTAGTGGTACAGACACCAGCATGAGAAATAAAACGGGCTTTATTATATTGTTACTGTAGTGTAGGAAATCATTACATAGTTTGTTTTGTTTTGTTTGGCTGGCGTGGCGCAGTCGGTAGCGCGGTGGATTTGTAACCGGAGGCCCCGGGTTCAATCCTCCGTGGTGCCACTGAGTTTCTCGGTGTGTTCTTGGGCAAGACACTTTCCCTTAGCCTCATCCGTTGGATGGGGACGTAAACCGGGCGGTCCCGTGTATCGGTCTATCCTCCGAGCACGTTAAAGAACCATAGGAATCTATTTGATAATACGAGTAGGGCACGGTTCCCGGATTCACCCCAGAGAAAGGGGAAGGATACATAGGGCTCTAAATAACATATACTGTGTTGATGAGCCGTGAAACAACATTCGATTCAATTTGTTTTACTTATACCGCAGCCTTGCCAGAGGTGCGCTGATATATATGCGTGGAATCAACATCACCAGCAGTAGTAGTTTGATTTGGAGTATACGAGTAAGTGCTAATAAAACATTGACGTAATGTAAGTGTTTATATATGTCATGAAACGTTTTAGGTGTTTCATTTGAAGGCTGGACATACGTTTAAGTTAGAAGGTCGAAGTAGCAGTGGCATTAAACTTGTGTTTTAAATGTTCTCATGTTTCTCGATTAAACGACTTGTTTCGAAATATTGCGTGAAACTTTATATTGCTGCGTGATGTAAACTCTGTATCGGTGTATGGTGTACAATCTCTATCGGTGTATGATGTAAACTCAGTATCGGTATATGGTAAAAACTCTGTATCGGTGTATGTTATGGACTCTGCTTCGGTGTATGGTGTATACTCTGTATCGGTGCATGGTGTATACTCTGTATCGGTGTATGGTGTATACTCTGTACAAGTGTGTGGTGTAAACTCTGTATCTGTGTATGGTGTAGACTCTGTATCGGTGTATGCTGTATACTCTATACAAGTGTGTGGTGTAAACTCTGTATCAACTCTGTATCGGTGTATGCTGTAGACTCTACATCGGTGTATGATGTATACGCTGTATCGGTGTATGATGTAAACGCTGTATCGGTGATCAAAAGGGATCAATATTTATGACCTAAAACGAGGTATATAATTCTTACCCACACATCGTCCCTATATACTCCCGGTAACGACCATAAGGCGTAGAACCCGGTTTATCCCCTGTACCAAAAACAATGGTGGTTCTGTTCGCGCAGGCCTTAACTTCAGCACATGTGTCGTCTGTAATACATTATTACAGGTCATATACCATTATTGCATTTCCCATTGAGTAACAGTTAAATGCTGTCCTATACGACATGCAAACAAAAATTACAGGTTTGCATTTGCTGACCCTGCTTCAAAGATACGACTTGTATAATGGAACATCTTTTCCAGTGACGACGTTGGTGAATATCATAACCCTAAACTTTTATATAAACACTAAACAACATACATTCCTTCCTACTTTGAATTTTCATAAAACCGAATAATATAAATACTACATTCAGAATCAAATTCTATACAATCCCAACATAACGTATTCAATCTAATGAAATACAATAACTGGAAATTCGACGCTCCTGTTTTGGGGTTTGGCCTGGCTGTTTAAAGTCGTTTATACTGTGTTGAAAGAGTTTCATTTTCCAAAAATGTAAGTTATATATAACTCGTCATCAGTAGGTTTTGAAACGATGTACATCTGTTGTAAAACTTGCCAGTTGATGGCGGGATAGGGATTTTGAAATATATCTTAAAGTATTGTATTAGAATGCATCATTAATCAAAAATTAATTTTGAGCGATTTTCGTTGTGTGTGAAGTTGGTTCGGGGTTCGGACGTTTGGATCCAGTTCGGATCCAGTTCGGTGCTTGACATTCTGATCTATTTCGGTATTCAACATTCGGATCCAGTTCGAGGTTCGAGGTTCGATATTCGGACCCAGTTCGGGGTTTGACATTTGCATCCAAATCAGTATTCAAAATTCACACCCAGTACGGTAATTTACACACGGATCCAGTTCGGTATTCAAAATTCGGCACCCGTTCGGGTTCGATATTCGGATCAAATTCTGTATTCAATTTTCGGATCCAGTTCGGGTTCGACATACGCAGATCCAGCTCTGAAAAAAAAATGTGATTATGGACTTGGGTTTTAAACCCAGTTTGGTATTCAACATTGCATATCCCGTTCGCCGTTTGTCATTTGGATTCCGTTCGGGGTTCGACATTTACATCTAGTTGGTATTCAACATTCGCATCCAATTCGATATTCAACATAAGTATCCCGTTTGGTTTTCGATATTTAAACACGGTTCAAGGTTCAACATGTGCATCCATTTCGTTATTTAACATTTAACGTTCAAAAACAGTTCGGTATTCAACTTTCAGATATACGGATCCAGCTTGTAGTTCGACATTCTACCCCCGTTCGGTATTCAACATTCGGATCCCGTTAGGTATTCAACATTCGGATCCCGTTCGGGATTCGACATTTGGACTCAGTTTAGTAGTCATCATTCGGATTAAGTAGTCATCATTCGGATTAAGTTTGAAGTTTGGAGATATGGATCCAGTTCGGTATTCAACAATCCGATTCAGTTCAGAGTTTGAGATTCGGACTCATTTCGGTATTCAATTTTTGAATCCGGTTTGGGGTTCAACATTCAACCCAGTTCGGTATTCAACATTCATATTCAGTTCGTGGCTCGACTTTCGGATCTAGTTATTTATTCAACATTTGTATCCCGTGTCGAATCCCGAATACCGAACTGAGCTTGAATGTCGAACCGCGAAGTTGATCCAAATAATATCGAACTTGATCGAAATGTCGAACCCGAACGGGATACGAATAATGAATACTGACCTGGGTTTGAGTGTCGAACCCCGAACTTTATCCAAATATTGAATACCAAACTTTGTTCAAATATTGAATTTCAAACGCATACGAATGTTAAATACCGAAATGTATTTGAATGGCCCAAAACTGGATCCGAATGTTGAAATCCGAACTGGGTTTAAATGTTGAACAATCAACTTCACACACTTTTTACGTTCAAAACAATGACGTCAACTAACACTCATGTTACTGGTTGAACATTGCACTGCGGTGTCTTTTAAGGTAAACTTCATAATTCAGTGTATTAGCCTTCAATTGACACAATGTATTTCAATGATAAAGCTTATTGTCAACTTAACTCACCCTCTACTGGCACAACAGAAGTCATCATTGCACACATGGAGTCTATACCGGCCGGTGTGAAATACTGTTCCATATGTCCCATATCCCCCGAGGTTATAAATGTTAGCAGTGACGGACACTGGTATAGATACCTCGCCATACACTTCATTCGTTTCCTGCCTCGGTCGCTGAAATGTATAAAATTGAGAAAAAAAGCTATTTATTATTGAATATTTAGATTCATTTAATACTTTCTGTAGAAAGAAACAACAAACAAATAGCGTCTAATTTCGAATAAAACTTCGCTTTTTGGGTAGTTGGAGTTAAATGTGCACGAATCCGGTGTGGTAGGCGGAGCTAACTGTGTTTGCATCCGGGGTCTCTCAAAAGAAATTGGCTATTCCGCGGTCTGAAAATACACTGCTATATTTATCTTTCTTGCACGTATGTTTGTTTCATTACCAATCTCCAAAGGTACGTTATTGTTGGTACCACAACAACGGTAAAATGATGTTAATAAAATAATTGATTCGCACATTGTCGGCGTTTATGCTGTTTTGAAAGTCGGTAGTGAATGGAAAATTACATAAAGCGCGTCAGTGCTTTTTAGTAAATTTGCCACTCACTACCGGCGTTCAGAACCGCAATAACGTCGAAAATGTGCATAGTTTTTTAGCTCATGTTAGGCTATATATGACGGTCGATTTTTTGTAGTAGGGGAGACCACCCCATTTTTCCGGAGTTGCACCTGTACAGTATACCTACCGCCATCCATAAGAATTGACACGTTCTTAACAAGTGGAGCTCCCAGTGAGGTTTGAATTGGATTGGGGTTTTAAGGCGCACCAACACATGAAAGCTTATATGGTGCCTAACAGGAATGAACATGCCAGTCTCATTCTCCATGTACATCGAGATAAAATATGGAGAACGGGCCTAGAACCTTCTCACCCTGAACTGCAGAGTTGCTGCAAGTTCTATTGTAGATACTCCATTTTCGCTGGAGCCACGTTATTGTGTTCTGCCACTGCTCTAGTGATATGAGCGAAATGGCACCTGAAACAATGCAGGGCCTTTAATGAGCATGAACAAAAAATGATGAAATGAACATGAATTCGTTTTTGTTTAGCCCCCTGCCTTCCCCTCCAACGGGATCTGCAGTGGCCCTATTCTTTGCCCCGTAACCAAACGGGACTGTTTAGACTGTTTAATAATTGCAAAGTATTTTATTTTCAAGAATAAGTATGCGAAACTAATTCCGAATTTTACATCATCCATCTCTTACATTAAAAAATTGAACATAGAGCGTATTACAGCCAGTTCTAAAGACAAATTGGAATACCATTCCAAAATGTGGAACTTTTACGTTTAAATGCAGAAATTTAACATTCGGTATTTGGTAACACACACTCTCTCTCCTCTCTCTCTCTCTCTCTCTCTCTCTCTCTCTCTCTCAATACTGTCGTTTTTTATTTTCTCAGTTTCTGCTAGTTTCTAGTCTCTGCCGCTGAATGTTAACTTATTTATTGGAGTACATACATGTAAAACGACACTTTATATAACTGTTTTACGTTATTCAATGATTACATTCGATTCATGTATATATCACTTTCGTATTGTCATAAACCATATTTTGTTTTTGAATATATGTACTAAAATAAATAAAAATATTGAAATATAAAAAATGAAGCACTGAAGCTCTAACAGATAAAGGGATAGGAAATTCGGCCACTGACCTACATACTGCTTTAGCCATATTACTTGGATTCTCTCCTCGTACAAAAGTAACATATCCGATCTTACATTCCTTGAAGTTGGAATTCGATTCAAGGTCTTCCACACACCCCGCCTGTATAGTATGAAAACATGTTATGCCTGAAAAATACAAAATAATATTATAAATACATTAATATTGTTTTCAGAAAAACATAAAGCAGCATCGATGACAAACTGTTCCACTCTTAGGTGTGGTGAAATAAACAAATGATTTGCATTTACTGTTGTTTAACGTCTCATCACCAACACAGTCCATGTTATTTAGAGCAGCCCCGGAGAGATGGGAAGTATACATCTAATACTCTGGGTACTAGTCTCGGCCAGCCAGACCGTATCATGCATATGTCTTACTTGCAGATATCGGTCTGGGCAGATTAGGTCAATTAAAGCGCCCACTAGCGATTAACACAATTTATTCGCGCGGTTTTTTCACGCTCATAAAGTCGACGTTTGCGTGACGTCATGTTGTAAAAACAAGTACAACGTCAATTGTTGATGCAGCAGTTAAACTGTTTAACGTCACTTGCTGCTTCTCATAAGTTCAAAATAAGAAAATATCATTACATTAACTTAAAAACATGTGTTTTTGAAAGTCTCGTCGAATCTCTAAAAATCTCACCAAAATCGCCCAAAACGAGAGAGCGATTTTAAACGTCCTATTTTTCCCAGGCCCTGGTTCTGGATCCGTGTAGCATAGCGTAACGAAGAAATCAGACTCGGGCCGGGTGACCGAGGCTATCTGGGTACCCGTCCTACTCTTACTAACGAATTGAATTGAACTGAATGTTGTTTAACGGCTCATCAATACAGTATAGGTTATTTAGAGAGAGGGGAAGGATACATAGGAATCCGGGAATCTGCCCTAATTTTATTATCGAATAGATTCCTATGGTTCTTTAACGTGCTCGGAGGATCGACCGATACACGAGACCGCCCGGTTTACGTCCCAATCCGACGGACGAGGCTAAGGGAAAGTGTCTTGCACAAGAACACACCGACGGAACTCAGTGGCGCCAAGGAGGATTGAGCCCGGGGCCCCCAGTTACAAGTCCGCCGCGCTACCGACTGCGTCACGCCAGCCCTCTCTTACTAACGAGCAGATTCCTGTGATTGTTTAACGTGCTTGGAGGAATGATTCCGAAGCACTGGAAATAGATGTTTGTTTGTATGGTGTGTTTTTTTTATGTCATTTTCAACACATGTAAGGTTATATATGACGGTCGATTTTGGAGGCAGACCACCCACTTTTCCTGGATAGAACAAGTATTATTATCTGATCTCCTATATAAATGCTATATCGTCATTTCTTGCTAATTCACTAAGGAAAAGACTCTTCCCGGTGAAAACGAACTGTTACCGGGCTTTAGTTTCGACTGTTTCCCTCACGTGCTGGAATTTCGTTTGCGTGACGTCATGTTGCTTTTTTCACCATAGGTTCCCATAATAAAACAATTTTTCATTTTCACTGTTTCGTACAGTAACATTAATCAGGTAATAAAACAGTTATCACATGTGTGTTTGGGGAACAGTCAAAACTGTTTTCCCTTGGTGTCGGGGAATGTCAGTCTGAACTGTTTCCCTGGCCTATGGGCCTCGGGAAACAGTTCACACTGCCATCCCCTCCACCTCGGGAAAACAGTTTTGACTGTTCCCCAAACACACATGTGATAACTGTATACTGTACACCTCCCGTCATCCGTAAGGATCGCCACGTCCTCACTTACAAGACGAGATATCAGTGGGATTCGAACCCGCAGCGGTGAGATGCGAGACGGTTTACAACGCCGCGGCACTGGAAATAGAGTGTTATATAGAGTATGATCTACTTAATCAAAGACGTTGCATCAAGTTATAGGTTTAATTACGCTTAACCGAATGTTCTCGCCTGGTGCAGCCAAACATATTTCTAAAGAAAACCGTTTTTGTTTTTTCAAACATTTTAGTGCAGTTCCCTGTTAATACTGGCTGTAACTGTATTCTGGACATGTTATTAATATTCTGAAATGCAGTTCGTCATACTTCGGACTTTTAGATATTAATTTCAAAAGTGAAAGTAGAGACCCTCGCTAATTACCTCTGTTCAATTACAATGGTCAAAAACCATGTTGACATTTGTCCCAGTATTCGTATACAGATGAAGAAATATTTCTTATTCACCCCCACCATTTCTCTGTCGATGTTTACTAGCAAACATGTTTGGTTTCATGATATAGTAAGTTTCCCAGTATTCTTACGACGTTTGTGTTTTTTACAGGTAAATTTATGTTTTTTACAGGTTAACATTCATGCTTTACTATAGAAACGTCATGGGGAAACATGTAGGTTATATTCACCTATAACAACGAGAGATGTAAATGTGTGTTTCTTGGTAATTACAATGTACTTATTGTTCTGGGTGAAGCTAAAACTGTGTTAAAAACTGTGTTTCCATTACCAACTGCTCTGGGATTTGACTGTACTCTACTCTACTGGCTGTTTATATCATACTTGTAGCTACATGTATGAGTTATGATTGCATAATGATAATTGTACGGGAGATTATGTATATATATATCATATCATAATTGTTAATACATGTATAATTGGTGATTGTATAATGATAATTGTACAATAATTGTAGTTGATATCATAATTGATGCATGTTAGGGATATTGTACTATAATGTGTTGCTTTTATTTTTTATGTGTTTTTTTTTTTGAAAATTGCATGGAATATATGTGTTCTTTCTGTTCAGTGTGTCACTTTCTAGACAGTGTAAAAAATGGTTGATATTTGTGCTATATTATTTGCGAATTTCCTTTCATGTTATTAGTCCCTTACATTTAAATAAGGGATTACAGTGGCCCAGTAATTCGCAATTTTGATTCTGCATTACGTGGTCCCGTCTTAATTCCTTCAAGCGATTGGAAAGCTTAAATTAGCAGGACTGTATAACGGATATTTCGAAAATAAAACACGTTTAAAAAACCCCAAAAGAAATGCTATAATATTTTTGACAATTACCTATTAAATGTTTTAATTTTACAATGTGCAAACTGTTTAAGCCGAAATTAAGGTTTCATTTCATAAGCCGGCCTACCCTGTTTTCGCTTCTTGGAAAAGGGGTTGGATGGGGTATGAAAGTTAATACTCGGACCACGTAATGCGGAATTCGGAGATCAAGATTCGATCCTCACTGGCACCGCTGAGTTACTTCGGTTCCTCATTTGTCAAGACACTTCCCCTAGCTTCGTCCGTCCGATGAGGATGTAAACCGAGAGCTCCTGTGTATTGGAGGCGATCCTACAAGCACGTTAAAGAAAGATATAGAAATAGTTAGAGTATGGTACGGGTTCCCGGATCCCTATGCATTTCTTCACTGTCTCTGGGATGACTCGAAGTAACCTTAACGTGTAGATGAGTTTTTAAACAACTATTTAATTCAGTACAAGTAAGCATTCATGTGGCGTTATTTCGCATGCAAGTTCCTTACATGTATATATTCGGGTGGTGTATTTCAGTTGCAAGTTCTTTACAAGTAAATCTTAGTATGGCGTTATTTCGGTTGCAAATATTCGTGGGAATTGTTGGTTTGCGCACAGACATATTAATAAACAGATAGGACACTTCCTATCTTAACCAATGAAGTAACCAAAATATCACGTGACACCTTAACTGTTCCTTCTATCTTCTCTCTCAATTATTCACTGATTTTGATGAGAATACTTTCAAAAGATTCATAGTGATTAAAAAAAATAAGATTGTACTAATTTATGTTTATTTTAAAATAAGAAATTGTATAAAAAGATGTTTAAAGTTAAAAATGTCATAAATTGTTTTTGCTTTTCTCTTAAAAGTCAAGGTTTTGACATAGTCAAAGTTTCCGTCAAACTCCTTATTTTGCTCCAAATGTAAGAGAAAGCAAAATACTGTCATCAGAAAGAAAATAAATTAAATTTGTGATGGTATTTGGCATGAATGAAACTTGTATCTATGAAACTCTTCATGAATGTGTGTTTAAAGTTTGGAAATATTTTGTGAAATTTTCGCGCTATGCTACGTGAAATTTAGATAATTTTCATAGGTTCCAATCTATTTGTTATTAGGTCTGTGATTTACCTTGTTTCACAAATCACATAATTCGTGTTATACAATATGAGGTTAATTATATACTAATTAATTCCTTAGAAGTCAATGGTTAGAACGATTTATCAGAGGGAGTGACTAATGACCCGAAAAGGGTGCTATTGCACGAGACGGAAAATACGTAGTTCTATTCCATTGACTCCTAAGGAATTAAATAGTTGTTTTATTATATATAATAAAATACAAATAATTAAGTAGTTGCTTTATTATATAAAATAAAATACAAATAATTAAGTAGTTGCTTTATTATATTGATTAACGTTGATTTGTTTGGTTAATAAATCGTTGTATGTGGTAGTAAAGTAGTTATATGCAGTAGATTTTCAAACTATGCAATAGATACATCATTATATGATTTTCAAACTATGCAATAGATACATCATTGTATGCCTGTTTATCAATATATGTAGATAGATACATCATTATATGCTGACTGTTTATCAATATATGTAGCGACTTATCAAACTATGCAATCGATACATTATTATATGCTGACTGTTTATCAGTATATGTAGTGATTTATCAAACTATGCAATAGATACATCATTATATGCTGACTGTTTATCAATATATGTAGATAGATACATCATTATATGCTAACTGTTTATCAATATATGTAGTGATTTATCAAACTATGCAATATATACATCATTATATGCTGACTGTTTATCAATATATGTAGATAGATACATCATCATATGCTGACTGTTTATCAATATATGTAGCGATTTATCACACTATGCAGTAGATATATCATTATATGCTGACTGTTTATCAATATATGTAGCGATTTATCAAACTATGCAATAGATACATCATTATATGCTGACTGTTTATCAATATATGTAGCGATTTATCAAACTATGCAATAGATACATCATTATATGCTGACTGCTTATCAATATATGTAGCGACTTATCAAACTATGCAATCGATACATTATTATATGCTGACTGTTTATCAGTATATGTAGTGATTTATCAAACTATGCAATAGATACATCATTATATGCTGACTGTTTATCAATATATGTAGATAGATACATCATTATATGCTAACTGTTTATCAATATATGTAGTGATTTATCAAACTATGCAATATATACATCATTATATGCTGACTGTTTATCAATATATGTAGATAGATACATCATCATATGCTGACTGTTTATCAATATATGTAGCGATTTATCACACTATGCAGTAGATATATCATTATATGCTGACTGTTTATCAATATATGTAGCGATTTATCAAACTATGCAATAGATACATCATTATATGCTGACTGTTTATCAATATATGTAGCGATTTATCAAACTATGCAATAGATATATCATTATATGCTGACTGCTTATCAATATATGTAGCGACTTATCAAACTATGCAATCGATACATTATTATATGCTGACTGTTTATCAGTATATGTAGTGATTTATCAAACTATGCAATAGATACATCATTATAAGCTGACCGTTTATCAATATATGTAGATAGATACATCAATATATGCTAATTGTTTATCAATATATGTAGTGATTTATCAAACTATGCAATATATACATCATTAAATGCTGACTGTTTATCAATATATGTAGATAGATACATCATCATATGCTGACTGTTTATCAATATATGTAGCGATTTATCCAATATGCAGTAGATATATCATTATATGCTGACTGTTTATCAATATATGTAGCGATTTATCAAACTATGCAATAGATACATCATTATATGCTGACTGTTTATCAATATATGTAGCGATTTATCAAACTATGCAATAGATACATCATTATATGCCGACTGTTTATCAATATATGTAGATAGATACATCATTATATGCTGACTGTTTATCAATATATGTAGCGATTTATCAAACTATGCAATAGATACATCTTTATATTCAGACTGTTTATCAATATATGTAGCGATTTATTGATTTATCAAACTATGCAATAGATACATCATTATATGCTGACTGTTTATCAATATATGTAGATAGATACATCATTATATGCTGACTGTTTATCAAAAAATGTACCTATTTATGAAACTATGCAATAGATACATCATTATATTCAGACTGTTTATCAATATATGTAACGATTTATCAAACTATGCAATAGATACATCATTATATGCTGACTATTTATCAATATATGTAGCGATGTATCCAATATATGAGGTGTTTTGTACATTATATAAGGTACGTTTGTATTTATATAGTAGTGTTTCTGTTGACTTTATATGTGGTAAATATTCCAGTATATGTGGTACTTATTTTATTATACGTGATGGTTACCACTTTATAAGGTGGTTTCAGTGTCATGATTTAAACGACTTTATATATGGTGCATTTCTTATGGCAAGCATCTACCCAATATAAAACAAGAACAGTGCATGTATTAACCAGTAGCAATAAAATACGGTAAATGTGTTCCAAACATACATTATATTGGATAGGCACGTGTGCGATTTTATCGGTTAACGCGAAACTATTGTATCTTAGTCAGCTTTTAAATATAGTTACACCAGTTTCACGTTAATCCGTTGAGCTTACATACATTTGGCAAAATATCTATATATTGTTATCACTTCTGCATATCGACAACAACGCCCAATTTTGAATTGAAAAAAGCGTGTGCCTGGTATTAATTGTTCGCTAATGTACAACTCTTTTACTGTCTGCAGCTAATGACAATTGCGTTTTGGAATATGTTCCAAATACATAACATATGAAAAAAGATGCAAAGCAAATTCTCTTACCGAGAATGCAAATAGCTAAAAATGTAATATCCATTATAAATGATGTCGAAAGTACACAGAGAGACGTCGATATATCCGAACAGATAGAGAGCGCACGCAACTGAAGGCCGATGGGAGGAGAGACAGATTCCAAACACTGTCTCGGTTGTAGTTTACTGCACCGCGATTGTGCCGTTTGCACCTGTGTACCTAATTACGATAGCTATTCGAATTGCTGCCATCAGTTTACTTTTTGTTTCAATAGTGGTTTATGTCATTTTTAACACATGTTCGCCATATATATATGACGGTTGATGTATATATATATATGACGGTTGATGTATATATATATATGACGGTTGATGTACATATATATATGACGGTTGATGTACATATATATATGACGGTTGATGTACATATATATATGACGGTTGATGTATATATATATATGACGGTTGATGTATATATATATATGACGGTTGATGTATATATATATATGACGGTTGATGTATATATATATATATGACGGTTGATGTATATATATATGACGGTTGATGTATATATATATATGACGGTTGATGTATATATATATGACGGTCGATGTATATATATATATGACGGTTGATGTATAAATATATATATGACGGTTGATGTATATAAATATATGACGGTTGATGTATATATATATATGACGGTTGATGTATATATATATATGACGGTTGATGTATATATATATATGACGATTGATGTATATATATATATGACGGTTGATGTATATATATATATGACGGTTGATGTATATATATATATGGCGGTTGATGTATATATATATATGACGGTTGATGTATATATATATATGACGGTTGATGTATATATATATATGACGGTTGATGTATATATATATATGACGGTCGATGTATATATATATGACGGTCGATGTATATATATATATGACGGTTGATGTATATATATATATATGACGGTTGATGTATATATATATATGACGGTTGATGTATATATATATATGACGATTGATGTATATATATATATGACGGTTGATGTATATATATATATGACGGTTGATGTATATATATATATGGCGGTTGATGTATATATATATATGACGGTTGATGTATATATATATATGACGGTTGATGTATATATATATATGACGGTTGATGTATATGTATATATGGCGGTTGATGTATATATATATATATGGCGGTTGATGTATATATATATATGACGGTTGATGTATATATATATATGGCGGTTGATGTATATATATATATGACGGTTGATGTATATATATATATGACGGTTGATGTATATATATATATGACGGTTGATGTATATATATATATGACGGTTGATGTATATATATATATGACGGTTGATGTATATATATATATATGACGGTTGATGTTTATATATATATGACGGTTGATGTTTTTTTGTAGTAGGGGCAGACCAACCCATTTGTCCTGGATGGAACCAGTACAGTATACCACCTTGGATGGAACCAGTACAGTATACCACCTTGGATGGAACCAGTACAGTATACCACCTTGGATGGAACCAGTACAGTATACCACCTTGGATGAAACCAGTACAGTATACCACCTTCCATAAGTAAGACTGTAACCTCGAAGATGGCCTGTTTGATCGTTTGCTGTTTTCATCATTGATAACACATTAGGAAACACTAGACATTACGTGGTCCGTGTATTAACTTTCATACCCCATCCAACCCCTTCTCCAAGAAGCGGAAACGGGGTTGACTGGGGTATGAAATAAAACCTTAATTTTGGCTTAAAAAGTTTGTATATTGTAAATTTTAAACAGGTTATCGCATTTGTTTTCTCAGTAAAATTTGTTTTAAAACATGTTTTATTGTCGACATATCCTTTATAAAATCTTACTAATATAAGTTTCCCCATCGCTTAATGGAATTAACGCGGCTGCACGTAATGTAGCGAAATAGCCCAGGTATTTCACATGTCATGGTGGCCATTATTGAAATACCTTTTCATTTTAACGATATAGCGTGTAAACCTTATCAGTATGGGCGATTTTATTTTAAACCGTCTTAATTATTCAAACAATATGTCACATTATAGGTAATGTCGACATATTTGTCTACTTCTTATGTTATGTTTTTAGGTAGAAACTTAACACTTGACCATATAAACCAAACGTACCTCTTTTTTTTGAGACGGTTATGTTTTATATGTACATCATATATTCACCAACATGTTAACCCTTCGTCAAAATGATGTTCGTTTTGTTTGTATGGTAGTTTACGTCATTTTCAACACATGTAAGGTTATATATGACGGTCGATATTTTGTGGTGGAGGCAGACTACCCACTTTTCCTGGGTAGAACCATACTGTACACCTCCGGCCATCCGTAAGAATCGACACTTCCTCACTTACAAGTCGAGCTCCCAGTGGGATTCAAAATGAATCCACAGCGATAACCAATAGATCAACAATACAAATCTCAAATAAATGATAACTATAACATATAACTATAACATATAACTATAACATATAACTATAACATCCAATGACACATGCTAATTTGAAATGCATTGCCATTGCCTGGGTGCTTGAAAGAAACGTACACTTTTATTATAACGCTTTTAGATGATATATTCCCGTAAAGAGTAAATCGGTTGGGAAATATGGTTGCAACTTACGAGGCAGTCAGTTCCGATGTTGGCTTAGCCAGCTCGACATACATCGGAGTCTTGCATTACATCACCTACAACAATTTTATAAAATACGCCTGTATTACATCATCAACAATATAAAATACGCCTGTAATACATCATCAACAATATAAAATACGCCTGTATTACATCATCAACAATATAAAATACGCCTGTATTACATCATCAACAATATAAAATACGCCTGTATTACATCATCAACAATATAAAATACGCCTGTATTACATCATCAACAATATAAAATACGCCTGTATTACATCATCAACAATATAAAATACGTTTGTATTACATTACCAACAATATAAAATACCTTTGTATTACATCATCAACAACAATATAAATTACGTTTGTATTACATCACCAACAACAACATAAAGTAAGTTTGTATTACATCATCAACAACAAAATACAATACGTTTGTATTACATCACCAACAACAATACACAATATGTTTGTATTACATCACCCACAACAATACACAATATGTTTGTATTACATCACCCAAAACAACGTAAACTACGTTTATATTACATCACCAACAACAATATAAAATATGTTTGTATTACATTACCAACAACACTATAAAATATGTTTGTAATACATTAACAACAACAATATCAAATGCGTTTATATTACACATAAACTACGTTTGTATTACATCATCAACATCAATATAAAATACGTTTGTATTATATCACCAACAACATATATTAAGTTTGTACTACATCACAAACAACAATATAAAATACGTTTATATTACATCACCAACATCAACATAAAATACGTTTGTTTTTCATCACAAACAACACTATAAAAAAGGTTTGTATTACATCACCACCAACAACATAAACTACGTTTTTATTACAATGATCCCGAACAACACTTTACATATGTTTGTACTACATTATTAACAACAACATAAACTACGCTTGTATTACATCACCAACAACACCATAAAAATACGTTTGTATTGCAACACCATCGACAATACAAAATACGTCTGTATTACATCACCAACAACAATATAAAATACGTTTGTATTACATCAGCAACATCAATTTAAAAATAGTTTGTATTACATCACCAGCAGCAACATAAAGTAAGTGTATTACATCACCAAAAACACTATAAAATACGTTTGTATTATATCACCAACAACAGTATAAAATACGTTTTGTATTACATTACAAGGTACCAACAACAATATAAACTACGTTTGTATTACATCACCAACAACAACATAAATTACGTTTGTGTTACATCATCAACAACAACATAAAATACGTTTGTATTACATAAAAAACCACTATATATAATACGTTTGTATTACTTCACCAACAACATATAGTAAGTTTGTATTACATCACCAACAACAACATAAAATACGTTTGTGTTACATCATCAACAACAACATAAAATACGTTTGTATTACATCAAAAACCACTATATAAAATACGTTTGTATTACATCACCAACAACAACATAAATTACGTTTGTATTACATCACCAACAACAACATATAGTAAGTTTGTATTACATCACCAACAACAACATAAAATACGTTTGTGTTACATCATCAACAACAACATAAAATACGTTTGTATTACATCAAAAACCACTATATAAAATACGTTTGTATTACATCATCAACAACAACATAAAGTACGTTTGTATTACATCAAAAACCACTATATAAAATACGTTTGTATTACATCACCAACAACAACATAAAATACGTTTGTATTACATCACAAACAACAACATAAAATACGTCGTTTGTTCTACACCACCACGAACAATCTAGAATATGTTAGTATTACATCACCAACAACAATAAAATACGTTTGTATTGCAATACCAACGACAATATAAAATACGTTTGTATTACATCACCAAAACCAATATAAAATACGTTTGTATTACATCCCCAACATCAATATAAAATAGTTTGTGTGACATCACCAACAACAATATAAAATACGTTTTGTATTACATCACCAACAACAATATAAACTATGTTTTTATTACATCACCAACAACAACATAAACTACGTGTGTATTACATCACCAACAACAATGTAAAATACGTTTGCTTTACATCACCAACAGCACTATTAAATAAAGTGATGTTTTTATTATGATATATAATGCTAGCAAAATGTGTACACGTGTAACAATTTAGGGGAGATTTAGAGGAAATTGGCTTATGGAGCGTTTAGTATTGGCCTAACGAATTACTGGTCTAAATCGGCAAAAATGGAAAGGCAGTGTATCATAGAAAGGTTAAAGTATCATAGAAAAACATATTTTATTATAAAGCCAATACCATATCAGGATACTTGTTAAAAATAGGATTTCAAAAACTAAAATTGTTCCAATTAATTACTTCTCCTCTTTCAGTGCATTTATCAAGCATAATCCGAAGTGTATTCGGTTTCAGACCGGTGAAAATCAGCCCATTGAACACAATGCAAACTAGGCTATAGTCGGAGATCAGTCACAAGTTTCACAACATTCGTTCGCTTAAATACACATTAATTCTGTGAATTAAACACGGCTCGTAAACGCTCCCATATCTGCAATAAAACACCGATTCAGTTTGTCAACATTTCACATCATTCATTCACAATATGCGTATTTTGAAACAAACATCTGTCAAAACCACATCTCTACCTAACCTCTGTGCTCATACTATCCAAAGAAATAATCCTGACAAACACAGTAAAATACTTACTATTTATGACAACAGACATACTACATTAACATCAGGTTAGAGTTAACAATGAAATGAATCTTATCTTGGGAAAAACATATGCAAACTAGAAACTTTGGATTTTTTCAAGGAACTATTTTAGCACCCTAGGACCGGAAGTACTTCCTGACTGGTCTGACACCTAAATGAGTCGAGACATTATGCAAAAACATTTATTGAATACATCTAACTGACCAATAAGGTGGACCGAATGGAAAATCAGATTCCTGCATGCAAAGAACCATTCGGCTAATAGAAATCAAGGATTTTAAGACCCGTTATACAGAACTAGAAAAAATACCAAAATAAATGAACCGTTTGGTATATTTCCATCAAGTAAAGTTTTCAAACAGTGCCTTCTATATACCAAACTAAAATATACACATAATGTTCGGTGCAGATATCAAAATCACTCATTCGTGAAATGTCTTCATTTTTCATGGAGAAACAGACATTCTGTTAAATTCCAACAATTTTGTGGCACGAAATAGACCATAAGACTGCTTTGGAGCACATTTACAAAAACTAAGCCTACCCCATGTGCCTGTAGCAGTTTTAAAGCCAACTAATACATTCAAGTCTTGGGCAACAGCAAGACAAACTGAATCACACACCAGAATAATATACATTTCAGTGGATTATCTCTAACACAAATAACAAATTAATGTGTTCAATTACAACTGTATGCCATCATTGCATAGTGATGTCATCTGAACTAATGAAGAAAAATGGGTGGGATGTAAACAAAGTTAAGCAAAAACCTACAATAAATGCTGAATTCCACAAAATTCTGTATATTTCAGTTTCAGATTGTAAAACCATTATAGCTTACACAATTTATAGATTCTCATGCTTTCGATACAAAGTAAGATTCCTCCTAGAGTCGCGTCATGTCAAAATGCCAGTACCGATACATTTTCAGATGTTAGCCTCATACGATTCCTTAAAATAATAAAATTACCATTTATTGTAGGAAATGTGACAGATCAATTACCACTAATAAACTTAAAGACACTGGAGAGCCTACATAAAGTGCATTTTTTTTCTCACTCAGATGCAAGCTTTCACAGGAAAATCAACTGGTTTTGGCAATTAATAGGAAAGAGGCATTTTTTCCATCTAGAGTCGCGACATTTGTCAAAAATATTTATTGAATACATCTAACTGATCCATAAGGTGGACCGAATGGAAAATCAGATGCTTTTGCAAGGACCTATTATCTTTTCGTTTCAATTCATGCATACAAAGAACCATTCGGCAAATAGAAATCAAAGATTTAAAGACCCGTTATACAAAACTTAAAAAATGCCAAAATAAATGAACCGTTTGGCATATTTCCATCAAGTAAAGTTTTCAAACATTGCCTTCTATGTACCAAACTAAAATATACACCTAATGTTCGGTGCAGATATCAAAATCACTCATGCATGAAATTTCTTCATTTTTCATGGAGAAACAGACATTCTGTTAAATTCCAACAATTTTGAGGCACAAAATAGACCATAAGACTGCTTTGGAGCACATTTACATGCACAATGTCCAATACAATATACAGTTTGGCAATAAAATGCCAGATAAACAATGGAAGTAATAACTCAAAAACTAAGCCTACCCCATGTGCCTGTAGTAGTTTTAAAGCCAACTAATACATTCAAGTCTTGGGCAACAGCAAGACAAACTGAATCATACACCAGAATAATATACATTTCAGTGCATTATACCATTATTTCTAACACAAATAAAAAAATTAATGTGTTCAATTACAACTGTATGCCATTGCATAGTGATTTCATCTGAATCAATGAAGAAAAATGGGTGGGATTTACAAAATGTTTAGCAAAAACCTAAAATAAATGCTGAATTTCACAAAATGTTTATATTTATTTCAGTTTCAGATTGTAAAACCCATCATCGCATACACAATTTACAGGTTCTCATGCTTTCGATACAAAGTAAGATTCCTCCTAGAGTCTCATCATATCAAAATGTCAGTACCGATACATTTTCAGATTTTAGCCTCATACGGTACCTTAAAATAATAAAATTACAATTCATTGTAGGAAATGTGACAGATCTATTACCTATTGCCACCAGTCCACTTAACGACACTTGAGAGCCTACTTAAAATGCTTAAGGGCCACTCCAAATCACCAGGACACCAAAGTTCACCATAAAACACTTTTACAGGAAAACTCAACTGGATTTGGCCATTAATAAGAAAGCATTTTTTCAATATGAGGTCAGACCGACGAAAATCAGCCCATCGAACACAATGCAAACTAGGCTATATTTGAAGATCTGTCACAAGTTCCACAACATTTTTTCGCTTAAATACAATTTAATTCTGTGAATTAAACACATTCGGCTCGTAAACGGTCCCATATCTGGAATAAAACACCGATTCAGTTTTTCAACATTTCACGTCATTCCTTTGGACTATGCGTGTTTTGAAACAAACATCTGTCAAATCCACATCTCTACATAACCTCTGTGCTCATACTCTCCAAAGAAATAATCCTGAAAAACACAGTAAAATACTTACTATTCCTGACCACAGACATAATACTTTAATACTGAAAGTTAACAATGAAATGAAAACTTATCTTGGGAAAACTCAGGCAAACTAGAAAATTTGGATTTTTCCATGAAACTATTTTAGCACCCTACGACTCGGAAGTACTTCCTGACTGGTCTGACACCATTCGTCGTCTTCCGTCTTCCGACGACAAATAATGAAAAGAAGAGCGAAATATAGTACAGTCAACCCAAAATGCTGCATTTGAGTCACAGTTATGATTGCTTCAGCAGGGCATGTACATGGAATGGTATGATTTTACAGAACAATGTTTACTTTAACCAAGTGTTTTTATCGTTGCCCTTCATGCTTTTATCCACATCACTTATACAGAGTGTTTAAAAGCATACGGACTTACATATTTGTTTTATAAACTGCAAACATCGTACAATTACAACTTTCATTGAACTCATAGTTACATAAATTGCAGCTACGTGCAGTTTTTTCGACATTAAAGAATCTGTCATTTTCTACAGGAAACTTGTGATTCGTACATATACATTTTAACAAAGTATTAGCTAACTTACAATATACAAATACCGTTCAAAGACAAATTATCGTCTGCAGGTATGTTTTCCCCATAGACACCAATGTTAAAGTGTCACATATTAATGATTTGCTGCAAATTCAACTCAAGTATGGATAATGCAGCAGCGTAATGTTCATATAGAAAACTATTTTTCCACTTGAAAAAACACCAGAAAACGTGGGGTCACAAGACATCGAAGAAAGTTCTTGTTTGTTTACTAAACAGGTCAAAGGTTTTTATTGATCGACTGTTTTCATTGCTCACAAAGTGTAAGCATAGAGTCGAAATTTCGATAATGTTCATCAGTGATCCAGTAAAACCTATTAATACGCTTTTTATACATATAACCACAAAACCGAATAGAAATGGGCAGTTTTCCCCTACTAATAATGCCCATTTCCATAAAAAAGGAGGGATTACTTTTTATTATAGGAACTACGAGGGTGCTTCAAAAGTTCTGTCACTAGGCATATATCCTTTGAACTGGATTTTACACTGAGATAAAGTAATGTATTTATAGTACTACTGGGTTCGCTGTCTTAAATTCCACAACAAAAATGAAAAAATTCCGGTTATTTATACCCCTGATTTATCTCCCCCTACCACACCTTTTTGATACTGGCATTTCTGAAAAGTCCTTGTTACAAAACGTTGTAAAAATTATTTGAATATGTGTATTCTTTTAATTTTTCTTGTACGCCATCTGTTGTTATTCACCCATAATCCATGAAAATGATTGTCGAGAATTCGGAAAGGTCTTGCTGCAAACCAGATATGAGTGAATGCATATCCCTTAATTTTAGCAGAAATAACACTGATTTTCTTAATTTTGTTTACGGAAATGTTATAATGTATTTCAATGTCGTAATTATTCTCATAGTATTAATATGTTTTCATATTTGTTTACAAATCATAGTCCATCAGTGTTTAAATTTCATATTCAACACATTATTGTAGAATTTTGTACAATGTTTAGAGAAAATATTGATCATCCAAAAACGCTATTTCAGAAGATTGCCCTTCCATTTAATGTACATTTATCATTAAATTAATTTTACACGTTAGCTTAAAATGTTAATTTCTAAAACAATGCCTTTTCATCTACCATGCTTAAATTCTGAATCTTGTAATGCACAGATATAACTGGTAATGTACGAGAAATTTCAAAGGCCTTCGACAAGTACTTAAAGAAAAACAGGCATTTAAAAAAGTAACAGTTAACAAACCTGAAAAAACTCAGGACGAAAATGCCTCAGTGTGTATAAGTGATGTGTATTAAATGTTCCATAACTTTCGTCACACAAAATATACAGCATTCATTTTACTATCAATGGAATGGTATTGAAACCTTCGTTCATTTGGTATCAAACACTAACACTCAAAACGAGCACATAATTGTTAAAACGCGTTGTTGACAGAACTTTTTGAATGACCCTCGTACATTCGACTACACCTCGGAGGTTTACATGTAATTAGTGGTGCTACACCTCGGAGGTTTACATGTAATTAGTGGTGGTAAACCTGCATCATGGTATTGAGTTTTCTCATGAATTATTCATGTCCGATTTTTTGCGACCTAACGGAAACCAAATTTTTCCCACAGATCACAAATTGGTTTTAAATGGACTTTAATGTAGAAATCAATTCAGTATATACATGGATATAAGTATGTATATCTATGATATATACTAGTCAAAATTCCTAAAAACCAACCTAAGAATATGTCGATAATATTCTCATTGTTTCGTGTATTTCACTAGTGACGCTTGGTAAATTTAGAGGTACGATTAAACTGTAAAATAACGAGTTTAAATCGTTTGCTCTGATTGCATGAACACATTTTTAGCTCGACTATTCGAAGAATAAGAGAGCTTATGTAATCACCCCAGCGTCGGCGTCCCACATCAATGTTTGCGTGTAAGCTGTGTTTACAAGTCTATATCTCTTACATTTCTAATCCTAGCACAACCAAATTTGGCAATTTTGGTTCCTATAGCCCATGGGCTCCCATGGAACCCAAATGATGATAGCCATTAAAATGTGTCTGTTTCACATCAAATTTTGCGTGAAAGCTGTGTTTACAGGTCTATATCTCTTCATTTCTTGTCCTAGCTGAACTAAATTTGGGAATTGGTTTCCTTATAGTATGTTGTAAAGGGTTGGGTAAGTAATTTTGTCTTCTGCAAATTCTGGGCTCCCATGGAACCCAAATTGTGATGGCCCATAAAATGTGCAATAAAGGCAGATATAGGTTTGCATGTAAGCATGTACATATCTATAATTTTGGTTTGGGATTTCTTATAGCATTATGCATCTTATTCATTCTTCACCAATATTGGGGCATGGGACCCACCTCCATCCCAGCCCCACTCCTTCCACCCCCTCCCCACCCCCTCCCCACCACCTCCACACTTTATTTAAAAAAAAAATATTGTATTATTTCTGTGTTGTTTTAGTCAATACTTACACATATATGTTGCCCTCTCTCCCCACCCCGCATTTCCCCACCACCCCCAACCACCCCACATTTGAATTTTTTTTTTTTTTTTTACATATTTCTGTGTTGTTTTGGTCAATTTTTACATATCTTCTTACACATACTGTTGCCCCCTCCCCACACTCCCGCCTCTCCCCCACACACCCCACCCCTCCCCCACCGCTCGAAAATCGTTTTTTTTTATTTATTTCTTTGTTTTTGGTCAATTCTTACACATATATGTTGCCTCCTCCGCCCCCCTCCCCCGCCCCTCTCACCCCCGCCTCTCACCCCCCACACTTGAAACTCTATTTTTTATTTTTTTTACATATTTCTGTGTTATTTTAGTCAATTCTTACACATAGCTTCTTACACATATATATGTTGCCCCCTCTCCCCCGCCCCTCCCCTCCTACACTCCCCCACTCGGAACTATTTTTTTTTGTTACATATTTCTGTGTTGCTTTTGTCAATTCTTACATAGCTTCTTACACATATTGCAGCCCCCCACCCCCACCCCCTCCCACAACCACACTCGGAAACTGGAATATTTTTTTTTTTTTTTTTTTTTACATATTTTTGTGTTGTTTTGGTCAATTCTTACACATAGCTTCTTACACATATATCTTGCTCTCCCCCCATCCCCTGCCTCTCCCCCCTCTCCCCCCCTCCCCCCCCCCCCCCCCCCCCCCCGTTTCGGTTCTATTTCATATCCCACTATTTTATACATATACAAGAATAAAAAAAGATAATAAAAAAGAAAACAAATGAACGCTTTTGACTATTTATATAAGTAAACAGGGGCGTAGCTGTGTCTCACTCAGTGTGTAGGCACAAGGTCTAGCGGGGAGTTTTTAGAAGGAAGCCAAATCCTGCATTCTGACAGTATTTTAAGCAGAAAATAGTATTTTTTAACCCGCGATTTCGCAACAAAAACATCGGAACAGAACAAAACAACATATATTGATATGAATACTTGCTTTCTGAAAATGCACAATTCACAATCCGAAAGACCGCGAGCGGAAACAGTTTGACTTTTATTTTCTCTAGTATGCAATCTAAATAGCACATATAAGTCTACCTGCAGCTAGTCTACTGAACACACACACACACTCACACAAAAAGTGTGGCTCAGTGTATTGGAGGTT
>JAWPHD010018667.1:0-38850 GCA_037043455.1 Cyrtodaria siliqua
TACTCAAATGCCAAGATGTCGGAACCAGTCAGATTATTCCGTAGTAGTTTCGTATATTTTTTGAAATACCACGATCTGCAATCTGATTGGTTCCGATAATGTGGCATGTGAGCGATCTCTAAGGTTGTGATCATAATATATCTTCCATAACATACGGTGTCCCATGGGTACGCGTTTGGCAAGTATTACCCGTGAATGGAATAGAGTTCAATCCCCCGGAGCGGTACTTTATTATTTTTTTACCACTATTGATTCCAATCAAAACATTGTGTTTCTATTTAATTTAAAATATTGAATAATGATAGTTGTGTAATGTTTATTTATGAACACTATTATTTAGTTTTTTATAATCTAAAAGTTACGGCTTATGTCCCTTTAAGGGGTCGTCTGTTCTTTCTTTATATATTTTCGTCGATGTGGGTTCGAGCCCTATTGGAATATTCATGCGAGGAAGATGTCCATGTGCCCGCGTATGCACGAAAATGTGGGTGGTGGGACTTGGGGTCTTCATTCATCAGTAAAAGCTGGAACGTCGCCATATGACTTCCGCTGCTAGAAATTGAGAAAAATATTGTGATTTTTTCTCAAAATAATGGGAGGATGGTGTGGCAAAAGATGCATTGACCCCGACTGCCACATCCTATTCCATCGCCAATTGTGCAATCTCATTACAAATCAAATCCTAACTACGCTTTGATACTCTCCGCTTTAGCAGCGTAGAGTATCGGCGTAGCGTGATTAATTAAGGGTCTGATTTTAATGAGATTGCCTATTGTGTGGCAATTTATATTTTTAGGAATATATAATGGATGCAACTGTCAATATAACAGTATATGCACGTATGGTATACTAGAGAAATTGCTGCCTAAATCGTCCATTAAGCGTGATCCACCAACATATTTTGTAGAAATTCATTTAGTGTACGAAGCATCACATGAGATTAACAATCGTTTTAGTCAAGTTAAGCAAATCACGTGATATATAAATTGAAATGAATGCTTTAAAACTGTTGGAGGATTGTTATTACTTGTTATGCCGTATTTACTTATCAAAAAATAGTTTTTATTCGGTAGAGAGTGTTTTTCAAAATTGTGATTCCTCCCAAATGCACGTCTATGATATGGTGCCTTGTTTTAGAGCATTCTGCATGAAAACACGATGTTTTACCTTGTTTTACTGCAACTTATAATAGTTTTGATTTACGACCCGGCTAATTGATGCTAGGTTTTACAGGCATTTTCAGAGAATCGCCGAAGGACACTGATCGATTAAAAAAACGTTTCAGAATTGTCATGTAGATCCATATTTCATTGATAATTCTTTCTCCAAAAATAGGCGCAGTCAAAACCGCAGCAGCCATGTCTCTTAAAAAAGGAAGACAATGTAGAGTATGGTACTACAAACAAATTAAAATATACTATTATGCAGAAAGAAAATACCAATGTAATGATTTAATGAAAAGCTGGTATAATACCATCAAATACCAATGTTAAATACTATTAAACATGTTCCATAATTTGCTGATACGCAAAGCAAACACGATCTGAAATAGAATTGATTTGTATTAAGTGAACGAAAGTTTCAACTTAATCTTAAATATTTTGGAAAGAGTTAAATGCCAAAACAACTACTGACGTTCAACAGGGAAATGATAGTTTAAAAGAATGAACATTCTGTCATGTCTATTTGAATAGCAAACTGAACAATGGTTGTAAATAAATCTTACACGCAAATTTATATGCTGTTCAAAGCATCGGATTAAACATTAAAACGGTAATGGTGAAAGGTAGTGATGCGGAAAGGCGTGGGTGGGGTACTCATTGTGCTGATTTAATGAACCCGGTAGGCTGTGTTACCAAATATTGCTCGCGACGTGTCCCATCATGTCAGACAGTGTTTGACAATAGGAGAGGGGAATGTATCCGTAAATAAAGCGGGACATTAACTAACTCTCTTTCACAGGAAAAATGATAAATATATCGATGTTGTAATTTGTAAACTGGATTTTTGGGTATTTTTGAAGTCCAATTTTTGACAAAGGATAAAAACCATTTACGCCCTAATATCACACTTAAGGCATCTTTACGTTATTTTAATTAAGTTATTTCCGACACATTTTATTTAGAAATTCTGAATAAAAGGGATTGGAGGCGATCTGATGTTGTCAATTTAAATACGACTGAATCCATCATAATGTGTTTCATTTTAAAGGGACACATGGCAATCTTGTTTTTTAAAAAACTCGAGGCGTCCCGTTAGCTTTTTTCTCTGTTTCTATATAAATTTCATTTGTTCGATCATTAATTATCAGAATAGTTTAAAGCCAATGGCTAACGGTTGATTACATTTCACCAATAAATATTCAAACCTATGGAAGAACAACGACGAAGACAAATTGAAAACTTAACATTTTATTTAAATATATGCAAGTAGATTTGAAGTCAAAATGCTACTGGATTAATAAATCGGGAGGTTGATAAATACCTCAAAATTGCCATGTGTCCCTTTAATATTCAATATGCATATTAACTAAACTATAGGCTCCATGATCTGTACGATTTAATAAGAGTCTTTAATTAGTGTTTATGAAATAGTTTTGTCTGGAAAACTAGACGTCTCGGCTAAGTTTTGTTGAATAAGTCATGAATTGTGTTGCAAATGATCATGTCCTATTGTATTTTGTGATTACGCTTCTATTTAATTATATGTACAATTGGTAGAAATATAAGTCCAGTATGAAATATTTATGATTTTACAACAAAAACTACCAGACTAAGCGTTTTCATAAACAATAAATAACTAGAGGAAAATATGCGACGCAATTCAATACACATGCACATTGTACATAAAACTGAAGCACAACAAATCTATATTCCAAACACTTAGGGAAAACTTACATTTTAAAAATAGTTTTCGGTTGTATGTTTATTTTGTTTCTTTCTCATCCGATTTTTAAAAAAAAAGAAAAAAAATGAAATGTAATATTTGTGAGCGCTTATAACACCAGTCACCCCTTGACGACATTTTATAAGCTAGTGAGCTACATGGTTCTTCTGAGATGTGTGTGTGTGTGTGTAGTTCTAAGGTTTATAGACCGTCCGCCAACTAACACGACAGGGTATCCCTGCCGCGATGGGCACAATAGAGTCTGGTCTTTTCTAGATGAGTGTGTAGGTTGATCTGGTGCTGTAGTCGTTTCTCTTGTAGATGTGTAGTGTTGTGTCGCTGCTGCTCTGTGTAGTTTCGCTGTGGCGGTGAAGTGGTCTGGTCGAGGTGGCCTACATCCGCTAAGGTGGTGCTCCTACATCCGCTACTGGTCGGGTTCTCTGTTTGGGGCCACACCCGCCAACTGCAACCTGCGTCCCCGGTGGCCATAGCAACTAACGTAGGATAGTTCTATACTCTTCTGGTTGCTGACCCCTTCGCTCCGTGTACGGCGCCAGGCTTCCCTCACAGTTATAGTTGTTCCTGGCGTCGTTCCACGCTGGCGGGACGAAGGGGTTCTTCACTCTCGGTCAATCAGCAATCATTCCGTTAGTTCTGCGTCATATAAGCCAGTGACTTATACTACAAGTAAAAACAGATCCGCAATCCTATCTCGTACAACTTTGTAGGATGTGCTGGCAAGGGCGACCCAGTAGGTCACCCTACATGATTGCTGACAGTGCCCAATCTGCGACGTGCACGCGGTGAAGAATCAGGTGGTCTTCTGAGATGCATAAAGCGTCCCAGTTGACTTGGGCAACGAACTAGCTGCTGTTATTCCCTGCAGGAGGTATAAGTCCCCCATTTGGAGGCAGCAACTGAATTTCCTGGTTTAGAATTGAACGGGGGTCTGGAACATGATATTCATTTGTTCAGTAACCATCTTCGTCTCCGTTATCGTCATTTTGATCACCAACGTTCCCCATTCTAACCCGATGTGACCTAAACTGCTTTTAAAAGGATTGTGAAACAACATCTCTTCCTCCCTTCCCTAACACGCTTCCACATTTTATTCACTTTATCACAACGAGATGAGCAACTTTCCTGTACTGATGTTTGCTATGTCCGAGCACGTTCAAGTGCTTTTTGGTCACCAACTCTTAAAATCTTCAAAAAGGAAGTCTTCTAATCGCAGTTTAATTAAACAACACTTGTATCAAACCTATTTAAGTTTATGGTTTCCTATATTTACAAGTTTGTCAAGAGGATTCTATTTTCTGATATAAAGTTTGATGTTATCTTTCAGGACAATTGTTGCATCATTACCACGTGCGGGTTTATCAGTCACATGCTTCTCATGACAACAACTCGTGCTTCATAATATAAAATATACGTTTTTTGAGGTTTTTAACATAAAAAAATATACTTCCCTTACACTTCAATATATACTCACGGTCAATGAAAACGCACCACAAATCAAATCCTTTAAAAATTTATAATTTGACGCATTTTGAACAAAATATGATATAATCCATATAACGAGTCGACATTTAACACATATCTGAACTTAGTGCATTCCACATTGGTGTTATGAAACGTGCATTTCCGGTTTTCTTCAGTAACATCGCACAAAGAAATCATTTTCTCAAAAACATTCATGGTATAATTATGTCAGACGTCACACAATAAAAAGGCCAGTAAAACCAAATGGAATTGATTCCTATGCATATTAATGCAGCTTGGAATTCAGTGGAACAGTTTTGTTTTTTAGGAGTATCCATAGTAAATAATGTTAAATGACAAGGTAAATAACTGCGTAACTGCTTGCCATAATAACCTACCAATAAACATGTGAGACAAGTTGGGTATCAAGATTCAATACTTAAAAGAATAGAAAATATTGGTTCAGCAGTTTTATCCCAAATGGTTTGCGAATAATCCAACATCATAAAATAAAATTATGGAGTCAATAACTTGCGTTTTCATTGACCGTCAGTATACTTTCGTGCGAGTGAAAACGACAGAAAAGTAAAACATTATAAAATGATTTATTGTTTATTAAATTGGTAAATATAACCATCGGTAGTGCATGGTGTCCTTTGATTTTGTATAAGCGCATAACATTATATACTAAACCAAAATATCGAACTATCTCTTTTAAGACCAATACGTTTTGTATGTTAATAATCATAACCAATGTAGTAAGTCATAATAATTAACTCAGTGTGCCTCTTTTTATTGTTTGCATTCTTCTGTCACTAATAGTGGAGTGCGTGGTCCAGTGGTAGTGCACCGAACTTCAGATCGAGAGGTCGCGGGTTCGATCCTCGCCTCGGCCACGTTATTTATCCTTGAGCAAGATAATTAATCCACATTGCTTAGTACTGGTTCTACCCAGGAAGCCATCGAGAGTGATTAATCTAAGTTGCAAGAACTTGTTTCGTTTAAACTAATAGTTATTTTCATTATAACGTTACCTTTCAGAGAGGCGCAGTATGGGAACATTCGAAACCATGCAAAGTATCTCTCGGGATACCACCTCGAACTTAGTATTTTAAAAGCGTCTCGGTGGCCAGGATAGTAAAGACGCTGCGTCTAAAACATTCTTGTCTCTCACCGTTGAGAGTTCGACTAGATAAATGGGGTGGTCTGCCTCTACCACAAAATATTTGATTTCATATATGGACAACCATTTGCTAAAAATGACGTAAAACACAACTCAAATCAACCGTTTTTTAAAGTGGGTACATCAGGCTTCATCTAGAACAATTCATTTTTAAAGTAGCATATGTACACCGTTTCATAACCTACTGACGACAAGGTATATATATAATTTACTTATTTTGAGAATCCAAACTCTATAGACACAATATAAACGGCTTTAACCAGCCGTGCCAAACCCCAAAACTGGAGTATCAAATTTAGAGTTACCAACTCATAATTCATTTTACGCATATTCAATCACGGGTATTTTAAAAACCCTTAAATTAGCCTATATTTTTAACCGACACATATACATAATTGTATGACCTGAACACCTGGCTAGAGTTTTAATAAACGGTTTTGTAGTGCAATTTTTCCATTATTTGAAGGGTTAGTTTCTTTAAAAATAAAAGGTCCAATACATGATAAAAATGTCATAACAATCCAAATATGGTGTAAGCATCATTTTATTCAGGCCTAACATTTGAATTCACCGTAGGTCTATTTGCACTAAATCAGCCGGATGTGTTCGCCTGACCAGTGCATTCGGAAGTATTTCTGTTTTAGATCAGACTACACCAATTACCAACCAATCAGCGGGCAGGGAAAAGGTACCGGGATAAATTCGGAGCTATTACACAGAATCTCTTAATTTTGATTGGTGGACAAGGTAAACAACCAAAAACTCTTGCTGAAAAATTAAAATTCAACTTTTAAAGAGTACTTATGAAGGTTAAATCTTACATTTGTGCAATTTATTCATGTTTCTACATGCAAGTACGTGGGTCAGCACTATCCGACCCTAACAGCTTTTTCAAAACATGCTCAATGTATGGTTCGTGTATGTTTTTTTGATAAAACTAAGATAGGTCTTTCAAAACAATAAGCAAAAATATAGCTTCTTATATTAGGGAACTCAGTACAGAGCTTAAAGCTATAATGTACGTCTATGGAAAATGAATTGGTGTAGTCTGACCATTATCGCATGCCTGGGAGTACTTTCTATTGTCCAAAGTCGTATGATATATTCAATACAGGAAAACGAAAGTGTATAACGACACATTTGTCATACAATAGATATAATACAAGGGGCGTGGCTAGCAATAAAACAGTTAATAAAACATCCAACTTGGTGTTACACGCATATATCATGAAAATATCTTGGCTTACGCCTCGATGTTTTTTAAACGTGTCCTCGGTTCAATCGCCCTGAAACTGAATTGCATACGGTGACAATATTTTGGCACATGTGGACTCGAAACCCAAGCACTACCTCTGCAAATTGTTCACTACAAGGGAAATTAATTATCGCGGTCTAATTCGTTACACTTAAACGAAAAAACAATATATTTCTGTTTTATATATATTTGTACACAATGTTTATTATCAAATATGTTATCTTATATTCGATTTATTATTATTATTATTATTATTATTATTATTATTATTATTATTATTATTATTACTATTATTTTTATTATTATTAAAATCAGTAGTGCATATATTCATCCAGCCATCCATAAGGATAATAGTAATAGTAGTAGCAGCAGCAGTAACAGTAGCAGTAGCAGTAGCGGTAGCGGTAGCGGTAGCGGTAGTGGTAATGTCTGCAAGATCGATTGTAGCGTTATGTACATGTTAGAAATTATCCACATTCCCTATAAATCTGGTGACCGATCAAATTCATGTATTGAAAGAAGTAAAATCGGAATTATGCGAAAATCACGTGCGTTTTTAAAGGGAGTACATCAGGCTTTTTATGGGGGTCTAGGTGTCAGACTTAAAATCGACACATATTAATATTTTCTATTCTACATGGTCAAAACATAATAAATGAGCCTAAAAAGTATCCCTTATTTGCAAAGAAATTCATTCAGCACAGTAATACATGCTATCCTAGGTGACGCACCAGGGTTGATTTCAGAATTTTACGTCCGATTCCGTCCTACTATATGGTGTTTTCAAAGTTTAGACCTTAACAAAATGGTTCTAACATCATATTTTGATTGATAAAAGTGTTTTATCATGAACTGGAACAATTTTATAATTTAAGATGTTTCTAGAAAAATCCTGATGTACCCCCTTTAATGGCGTTAAGTATATATTACCGAAGCTTCCATCATTGATCTAAGAGATGTGCGTTGTGGCATGGTCGCTGACATTTCCTTTGTATTTGCACAGTTATAATTCAATGAAAAATAACACTTGTCAGAATCACGCCTACCAAACGCTCTAGACAATGGTGGTGGCGTCTGCACCATTGGAGGAGTATCCGTTGGTCGGCATATACCATCTACGCTCATCTCGATATTTAAATCAACCAACTCGATGAGACCATACCCTATTACGTCAATTGTATCAGAGACATATTATTGTTATTAGGTCTTTGATTGTATGTTTGCTAGCAGATTTAAAGGCAACATGATATTGGATAAATAAATCGAGGCGCTAAGTGCAATGCTTCATAAAATCTTCAAAATTGCTATGTGTCCCTTTAATCTGGGATGATAATTAACCTGCTTTGATAGTTAAACAGTGACCTTTAATTGTCCTTAAATAACGTGTAAACTGTTTTAACTAGGTTAAAAAGAGGTCGAGTAGATATAGATTTAAAGGGGGAAAAACAATATAGGTTATTCTGTTTACTAAGATCTTTAAAAATCGTTGTTCGAATTGCCACGTGGCTGCCGCCCTAGGTATGTTATTATTCTACAAATAGAAACTTAGCAGTGCTGTAGTCAGAAAGCATCGGTGGTTCAGTGGTAGAATGCTCGCCTGCCACGCGGGCGGCCCGGGTTCGATTCCCGGCCGATGCACATTGTTTTATTACGCAATTTGAAATAAAGTTGACAAAGTTTGCATTGTTTTATTGCAATTAATTTATGTTTATGAGCTAAATTACGTACACGTGAGACCCTTTACAAAATAATTGGCCTTGTTGCATGTGATCGAAGAATAGATCATGTGATCATTCACATGTAGATAAAAAGGAAACAATGCTTTTTTAGGGCGGTTGTTCCCCTAGAATCTGAATTGTCTTAAAAACGTCCGAAAAAGTTTTTATTATCGATTATTTGCAAGATACTTGATCATACTTCAGTGCCACGTGGTTATCTACCGGCGGTGGTTTATCGTTGTACACATTAATTTTAGTGGTGTGTAAAATCAGTAAGCATCGGTGGTTCAGTGGTAGAATGCTCGCCTGCCACGCGGGCGGCCCGGGTTCGATTCCCGGCCGATGCACATTTTTTTTTTTTTATTAGTTGTTTGTTTTCATTCATTATAATTATACATAGTATGTTTTCAAATTATAATTATTAAAAGATTAAAAAGATCAGTATATATATATTAATAACGAATTCAAACAAAGATAAATTAAGTGTAACATATTTGTGTGTGTGGATTTATTGTATAATTTGAAATATTATTCAAGCTGTGCAAGCATTAGTGGTGTGTCGTATTGCGCATGAAGGAGGCTACACAATGAATTCCGTAGAATAAGAGACTTTCCAATACATGTAGTCCTAAACCCGGACAGCATATTAAAAAGTATCAAAAAAGAGATTTCAACAGATAGGCCTCATTAAAAGATGCTTATCAAATTGTGCAACTAAAAACGTAACAACCCTGTATCAGACTATCTGACATACGACCTTTTTTTTGTAATATGCATCTAATGCCTGGAACCCTTGGCCCACAAACATGAAACAATAATATATATAAAAAAAATGTCTTAACATACGTTGCATTTCTTGAAGAAAAAAAAGATAAACGCTGATTTAGCGGACTCTATTAAGTTATTTAAAGGGACACATGGCAATCTTGAGTTTTTATTTACAACATTAACATGTGTGTGTGCATTTCTAAGGATTATAGTCCCTCCACCTACGACAGGCGTCCTACCCGACGATTATAGGCACAATGTCTGGATTTTTTATCTGTGTGATGTTGTGTGATGTGATGATATGTCTACTTGAAGCAGCGAACTCAATGGTTTCTTTATAGTGCTGCCACACTGGAATACCACGCCGTAGCATTTGCTCCTCGATTTACTTATCCTGCGTCATTTTGACTTTAAAACTGCTTGCATATAATTAAATAAAAAAAATGAGATTTCAATTTTCTTCACTATTTTACCAAATTTTTAAATATAATTATTATTGGTGCAATATTATAAAAAGTTAGTAATATGTAAAAATAATTTGCTGTGAACTAGACCAACAATTAATATTGATGATTGAACAAATGCAAGGTAAGAGAAAAACTAACGGGACGCCGTGAGTTTTTAAAAAGTCAAGATTGACGTGTGTCCCTTTAAAGGCCTCTACAACACATGGCAGTACATTTCTTTCGGCTTGGTATAAATAACACTTAGGGAGCATAGCAATACTGAGGAAGGAATACTGTCGCACAGATATGAAGAAAGACTTCTAGTAGTGTATAAGTGGAACTATAAGTGGAACGCCCTTAGGGAAGAACAGGTTCAGGACCCCGCATATCTTCTTTAAGAGGACATTGAAATGTGGCCTACACCGAGTTGGTGTAACTAAGTGTGCTTTTGTCCTTAAAGGGACACACGGCAATCTTGAAGTTGTTATCAAGTATTATAGGTTATTGCATTTGTATGGCTAAATATTATTTGGAACGAGTTGTTTTGGCAAAGGACGACGAGTTTGCGAGTCGTCCTGCGCCAAAACAACGAGTTCCAAGTAATATTTAGCCATACAAATTCAATAACCTTTTTACTGTATACTTTCATATTGTTTTCGATCAATGTTAATTGTATGACTATTACTTTTCATTGTATTTGTGTTATTTTTATAGCTTTTGATGGAATTTCTATCTTGTCATTCAGTTTCATTTTGTGTGGATGATTATTTTGCGCGAAAACGACGTCGACGTCGGATCATCAAGCAATTTTCTAAAGTTTGTTTACCATTCGATAACGTTAAAAACAGTGGGTGAGTGACCATTTCAATTATTTTATCAATTTCTTCCATAAAAGGTTGAAAAAAACACGTATTTTTTGTTGACACTATAGGAGGGATTCCGATATTTTTATTTGAAAGTAGTTCCTTATTTCTATTTCGCGGCTCTTAGCAAGCACGAGCAAAAGTTCCGGTGCAATATCAATGTGTGCAATATCGTAGAATATTGCACACTTAGCTCAACTCAAACTAAACGGGACAATATGAAAGTATACAATAAATATATATATAGTGTGTGTGTGCGTGCGTGCGTGCGTGCGTGCTTGCGTGTGTGCGTCTGCGTGCGTGCGTGCGTGCGTACGTGCGTGCGTGTAATTCTAAGGAGTATAATCCCCCCGCCCTGATAGCCACCAGAGAATCCCGGTACAGCTGGGCACAATGGAGTGTGGACTGTGTGTGAGTGATTGTGTGTAGTGCTATGTATCTATATACTGTCTACTTGAAGCAGATATAGGGCTGCCACACTTAAATACCACACCGTAGTACATGATACCCCAAACGTAGTACTACCCATTATATTTGCAATGGTTACAAGTAACTACTACCATTTTAGAGTATTTGGTATAACGCGACCAATGGTTCTAACCCACGACCTCCCGAATGCAAGCCAGACACTCTAACCACTACGTCACTGCACTTCGGTAAGCCTACAAATAATTATTAATCCAGTATCATTTTGAATTTAAATCTGCTTGCATATATTTAAATTCAATTCCGACTTTTCTTCGCTGATCTAATATATTAATATATGTTTGGATTTATTATTGGTAAAATGTAATCAACAGTAAGTAATATGCAAAACCAATGTGCTTTTCACTATTCTGATAATTAATATTAATGATTGAACAAATTCAGTTTATGTAGAAAAACTAACGGGACGCCGCAAGTTTTACAAAAACAATAATAATGCAGAGTTGCCGTGTGTCCCTTTAATTTTTCACCTGGATAACATAGTAAGTAGTTTGCCGAGTAGACTAGGTATTCGTCTGATAATAATTCATAATTAATTAATCATTGTGTTTTGTAATATAGTGGCCAGTCTATTTATCAGGATTCTGATCTACTATATAGGGTATATTATCAAGACTAATTAATCCTTCATTTCTTCATCTTTTATCTTTATATATTTACATTAATTTTTAATTAGTCCTTCATTTCATCATCATTCATCAGTTTTTGCGCACAATATGCCCTATTTATGTGTTGACGTGCCGTAAAACACCATTCATTCATTCATCAGTTTTTGCGAACAATATGACCTATTTATGTGTCGACGTGCCATAAAACACCATTCATTTATTCATAGTATCAAGACGTCAAATACAGAAAGTAGATTAGAGGCGTGTTTAATGGAAAACCGTCAGTCTTCAGAATCTCATCTCACTCTAAGGTTGTTGTCCCTATACCATCTAAAATGACGTGTTAAATGACTTACATATTATATACCAGTTGTAAGCTATTCGCTTCTAAGATACTTCTCGTAAAACCAGTACTAAGCAATGCAGATAAACTGTCTTGCTCAGGGACACAACGCTTATGGTTATGGAGGGGATCAAACCCACGACGTTTGGATCATGGGTCCAACACTCTACCACTAGACCACAGCGCTCCACTATCCCTATCCCTAAAATCCCTGTCCGCCATCAATAGGCACATTTTATAACAGATGTAAACCGTTTCTAAACCTACTGACGACTTACATACTTTGAGAATTCAACCTCTATTGATACAATATAAACGGCTTTTACCAACCAGGCCCAGCCGTCAATAAACCTATACTTTTAATCGGCACATATGCATTATTATATGACCTGAACACTTTGATAGTTTTGATAAACGGTTTTATAGTGTAATATTGCCGTTATTTGCCCAACATTAACGCATAATTATTAGTCCCTGTGTGTTACTAAACAAATGCTAGTGTGGATTGGAAGCAACGAACACAAAGAAGAGAGAAAAGTAGCATGCTCTGTGTTGTTGATTCTGTTCATGAAAAGTAATATACGGTGCACACATTTCACGACCTAGCACCGGATCTACTTTCAGCCACACAGAGTGGACTCGATGAGTTCGATTTAAGCGTACATGACTTAATACGTAAGATGTATATGACAAAACTCGCCCAGTCGTCGAGTTTTCCAATTTAATCTATTTCCATAAACAATAATTACATGATACCGAATTAGTGCATGTGCACTTTTTATATAAAGTTGAACGGCACAGTATGATGGTTTTTTTTGTTATGGTTTTGTGTGTGTTTTCTTTTTCAATTTGGATATTTCCAGATCGTCTATAGTCCAAATAAACTCATCCGAAATGACTTGACAAAACTATTGAACACACATCGTGCCTTGTGTATTGACTATTATAGCAGTAGTAAATAGGCACGATCCGATTTCTTTTTTAAATGCTATATGTTTCTTTTTATATTTATTATATTTTGGTTTTAGTGTCAACATATCCTTAAGATTTCGTGACCCGTATATTCAGATTATTATCAATGTTAACATGGTGTTATTCGCAAGCACAATACACACAAATACATAACGAAAACAAATAGAGTGATTATTACAATTATGTAATTATCACGCTGACCTTTCTAGGAGTCATGGGCGATACGATTTTCAAAAACCAATAACTCATTCAATGTTTAAAATGGAACACAATAAGGAAGACGACACCGATTTATATCTTAATACATGACCTTTGACACTTCATACAAAAAGATCGTAAAAACAAATTGTAGTACTGAAATTAAGATGTTTAAAGAAACAATACCTCATGATATGATTAAACATATTCGTGTTATGAATAAAAGGAATAATGACAATGAATAAAGTTTCCACAAAAAAGGGTATATTTATCTGATGGCTCACGCAATGTTGTGTGGGAAGGCAAGATGGCGGGGGATAACAATTATCGTAGTAGTACAGAACTTTGGCGAGTCACGGTAGCGTAACTGAAGACCTGTTTTGAAATTTGATATGATAAATTGTATATATTTTAGCAAATGCGATGACGAATTCAGCCGTCCGATTGTTTTTGATCCCGTAACCATGCGTTGCCATGGACTAATTCGTAAACTTGGTCTTTCTTATCTCGGTTTTTACGCAGTTGTGATTTTTACTATTTTTGTGGTTTTCTGAATTAGAGATGGGTTCGTAACGTTTCTGACCTGTTCAAAATTACAGAACAATAATCCATACAACTTCCACCAAGACACGTTATTCTGACTAACTCGCAAAACCTACTTCATATGAGGTAACAAAACGGCAAATTAAACTTTCCAGCTAGGATCCTTAACTCATTTAGGTCCAGTTAGGTTCCATTACTCAATCTGGTCCAGTTAGGTTCGATAACTCAGTTAGGTTCCATAACTCAGTTAGACCCAGTACAGTTCCATCACTCAGTTATACCCAGTTATGTTCCATAACTCAGTTAGATCCAGTTAGGTTCCATAACTTAGTTAAGTCCAGTTATGTTCCATAACTCAGTTAGACCCATTTAGGTTCCATAACTCATTGGGTCAGGTTAGCTTCCATAACTCAATTTTCACCCAGTTAGGTTCCATAACTCAGTAGAGGTCTAGTTAGATTCAATTGTAGCGCTGTGGTCTAGTGGTAGAGCATTGGACCCAGGATCGAAAAGCCGTGGGTTCGATCCCCGACATGACCATATGTGTTGGGTCCCTGAGCAAGAAACTTTATCTACATTTGCTCAGAGAGCTTTCGTTATAATCGATGTAAAATAAATAAGTTTAAACTAACTCAGTTATGTCCAGTTAGGTTCCATAACTCAGTTATGTTCAGGAGCGCCCGAGTGGCGAGGGGTTTTGGGGTAGGTGTCCCCCTTCCAAGTGTTTTAATCTTTGGACCAAAATGGTGCTCGTACATGTACCAGCGATTTTTGTCAGGAATATAGACATTTTATCGCAAAAAAAAGGTAAAATTGTGCTGTTTAAAAGTGTGGTCGTATGTCTGTCCTTTATGATATTCATCATTGACTGTCCGTCCCATTTTCTTCTCTTTTGGAACAGTCCGTTTGATTGTGCTTCAAGTAGTATGTGCTGCGTATATTGTAATCCTACAGTTCCATATTCGTGTATAATTTTATAGTCATATACTCCGGTAGTGTTCCTTATTCGTGTATATGGTCATATACTCCTGTAGTGTTCCATACTCGTGTATATAGTCATATACTCCTGTAGTGTTCCATATTCGTGTATATAGTCATATACTTCTGTAGTGTTCCATATTCGTGTATATAGCCATATACTCCTGTAGTGTTCCATATTCGTGTATATGGTCATATACTCCTGTAGTGTTCCATATTCGTGTATATAGCCATATACTCCTGTAGTGTTCCATATTCGTGTATATGGTCATATACCCCTGTAGTGTTCCATATTCGTGTATATAGCCATATACTCCTGTAGTGTTCCATATTCGTGTATATGGTCATATACTCCTGTAGTGTTCCATATTCGTGTATATGGTCATATACTCCTGTAGTGTTCCATACTCGTGTATATAGTCATATACTCCTGTAGTGTTCCATACTCGTGTATATAGTCATATACTTCTGTAGTGTTCCATATTCGTGTATATAGTCATATACTCCTGTAGTGTTCCATATTCGTGTATATAGTCATATACTCCTGTAGTGTTCCATATTCGTGTATATAACCATATACTCCTGTAGTGTTCCATATTCGTGTATATAGCCATATACTCCTGTAGTGTTCCATACTTGTGTATATAGTCATATACTCCTGTAGTGTTCCATATTCGTGTATATAGCCATATACTCATGTAGTGTTCCATATTCGTGTATATGGTCATATACTCCTGTAGTATTCCATATTCGTGTATATAGTCATATACTTCTGTAGTGTTCCATATTCGTGTATATAGTCATATACTCCTGTAGTGTTCCATATTCGTGTATATAGTCATATACTTATGTAGTGTTCCATATTCGTGTATATAGTCATATACTCCTGAAGTGTTCCTTATTCGTGTATATAGCCATATACTCCTGTAGTGTTCCTTATTCGTGTATATAGATATGGTCATATACTCCTGTAGTGTTCCATATTCGTGTATATAGTCATATACTCCTGTAGTGTTCCATACTCGTGTATATAGCCATATACTCCTGTAGTGTTCCATATTAGTGTATATAGTCATATACTTCTGTAGTGTTCCATATTCGTGTATATAGTCATATACTCCTGTAGTGTTCCATACTCGTGTATATAGTCATATACTCCTGTAGTGTTCCATATTCGTGTATATAGTCATATACTCCTGTAGTGTTCCATACTCGTGTATATAGTCATATACTTCTGTAGTGTTCCATACTCGTGTATATGGTCATATACTCCTGTAGTGTTCCATTCTGGTGTATATAGTCATATACTCCTGTAGTGTTCCATACTCGTGTATATGGTCATATACTCCTGTAGTGTTCCATATTCGTGTATATAGCCATATACTCCTGTAGTGTTCCATATTCGTGTATATAGCCATATACTTCTGTAGTGTTCCATATTCGTGTATATAGTCATATACTCCTGTAGTGTTCCATATTCGTGTATATAGTCATATACTCCTGTAGTGTTCCATATTCGTGTATATAACCATATACTCCTGTAGTGTTCCATATTCGTGTATATAGCCATATACTCCTGTAGTGTTCCATACTTGGGTATATAGTCATATACTCCTGTAGTGTTCCATATTCGTGTATATAGCCATATACTCCTGTAGTGTTCCATATTCGTGTATATGGTCATATACGCCTGTAGTGTTCCATATTCGTGTATATAGTCATATACTTCTGTAGTGTTACATATTCGTGTATATAGTCATATACTCCTGTAGTGTTCATTATTCGTGTATATAGCCATATACTCCTGTAGTGTTCCTTATTCGTGTATATAGATATGGTCATATACTCCTGTAGTGTTCCATATTCCTGTATATAGTCATATACTCCTGTAGTGTTCCATACTCGTGTATATAGCCATATACTCCTGTAGTGTTCCATATTCGTGTATATAGTCATATACTTCTGTAGTGTTCCATATTCGTGTATATAGCCATACACTCCTGTAGTGTTCCATATTCGTGTATATGGTCATATACTCCTGTAGTGTTCCATATTCGTGTATATAGTCATATACTTCTGTAGTGTTCCATATTCGTGTATATAGCCATACACTCCTGTAGTGTTCCATATTCGTGTATATAGTCATATACTTCTGTAGTGTTCCATATTCGTGTATATAGTCATATACTCCTGTAGTGTTCCATACTCGTGTATATAGTCATATACTTCTGTAGTGTTCCATATTCGTGTATATAGTCATATACTCCTGTAGTGTTCCATATTCGTGTATATGGTCATATACTCCTGTAGTGTTCCATATTCGTGTATATAGTCATATACTTCTGTAGTGTTCCATATTCGTGTATATAGCCATACACTCCTGTAGTGTTCCATATTCGTGTATATGGTCATATACTCCTGTAGTGTTCCATACTCATGTATATAGCCATACACTCCTGTAGTGTTCCATATTCGTGTATATGGTCATATACTCCTGTAGTGTTCCATATTCGTGTATATAGTCATATACTCCTGTAGTGTTCCATACTCGTGTATATGTATATAGCCATACACTCCTGTAGTGTTCCATATTCGTGTATATGGTCATATACTCCTGTAGTGTTCCATATTCGTGTATATAGTCATATACTCCTGTAGTGTTCCATACTCGTGTATATGGTCATATACTCCTGTAGTGTTCCATACTCGTGTATATGGTCATATACTCCTGTAGTGTTCCATATTCGTGTATATAGCCATATACTCCTGTAGTGTTCCATATTCGTGTATATAGTCATATACTCCTGTAGTGTTCCATATTCGTGTATATAGTCATATACTCCTGTAGTGTTCCATATTCGTGTATATAGCCATATACTCCTGTAGTGTTCCATATTTGTGTATATAGTCATATACTCCTGTAGTGTTCCATACTCGTGTATATGGTCATATACTCCTGTAGTGTTCCATATTCGTGTATATAGCCATATACTTCTGTAGTGTTCCATATTCGTGTATATAGTCATATACTCCTGTAGTGTTCCATACTCGTGTATATGGTCATATACTCCTGTAGTGTTCCATACTCGTGTATATGGTCATATACTCCTGTAGTGTTCCATACTCGTGTATATGGTCATATACTCCTGTAGTGTTCCATATTCGTGTATATAGTCATATACTCCTGTAGTGTTCCATACTCGTGTATATAGTCATATACTCCTGTAGTGTTCCATACTCGTGTATATGGTCATATACTCCTGTAGTGTTCCATATTCGTGTATATAGTCATATACTCCTGTAGTGTTCCATACTCGTGTATATAGTCATATACTCCTGTAGTGTTCCATATTCGTGTATATGGTCATATACTCGTGTATATGGTCATATACTCCTGTAGTGTTCCATATTCGTGTATATAGCCATATACTCCTGTAGTGTTCCATATTCGTGTATATAGTCATATACTCCTGTAGTGTTCCATACTCGTGTATATAGTCATATACTCCTGTAGTGTTCCATATTCGTGTATATGGTCATATACTCCTGTAGTGTTCCATATTCGTGTATATGGTCATATACTCCTGTAGTGTTCCATATTCGTGTATATGGTCATATACTCCTGTAGTGTTCCATATTCGTGTATATGGCCATATACTCCTGTAGTGTTCCATACTCGTGTATATAGTCATATACTCCTGTAGTGTTCCATACTCGTGTATATGGTCATATACTCCTGTAGTGTTCCATATTCGTGTATATGGTCATATACTCCTGTAGTGTTCCATACTCGTGTATGGTCATATACTCCTGTAGTGTTCCATATTCGTGTATATAGTCATATACTCCTGTAGTGTTCCATACTCGTGTATATAGTCATATACTCCTGTAGTGTTCCATACTCGTGTATATGGTCATATACTCCTGTAGTGTTCCATATTCGTGTATATGGTCATACACTCCTGTAGTGTTCCATACTCGTGTATATAGTCATATACTCCTGTAGTGTTCCATATTCGTGTATATAGTCATATACTCCTGTAGTGTTCCATATTCGTGTATATAGCCATATACTCCTGTAGTGTTCCATATTCGTGTATATGGTCATATACTCCTGTAGTGTTCCATATTCGTGTATATAGTCATATACTCCTGTAGTGTTCCATATTCGTGTATATAGTCATATACTTCTGTAGTGTTCCATACTCGTGTATATAGTCATATACTCCTGTAGTGTTCCATATTCGTGTATATGGTCATATACTCCTGTAGTGTTCCATACTCGTGTATATAGTCATATACTCCTGTAGTGTTCCATACTCGTGTATATGGTCATATACTCCTGTAGTGTTCCATACTCGTGTATATAGTCATATACTCCTGTAGTGTTCCATATTCGTGTATATGGTCATATACTACTGTAGTGTTCCATACTCGTGTATATAGTCATATACTCCTGTAGTGTTCCATACTCGTGTATATAGTAATATACTCCTGTAGTGTTCCATATTCGTGTATATGGTCATATACTCCTGTAGTGTTCCATACTCGTGTATATAGTCATATACTCCTGTAGTGTTCCATACTCGTGTATATGGTCATATACTCCTGTAGTGTTCCATATTCGTGTATATAGCCATATACTCCTGTAGTGTTCCATATTCGTGTATATAGTCATATACTCCTGTAGTGTTCCATATTCGTGTATATAGTCATATACTCCTGTAGTGTTCCATACTCGTGTATATGGTCATATACTCCTGTAGTGTTCCTTATTCGTGTATATGGTCATATACTCCTGTAGTGTTCCTTACTCGTGTATATGGTCATATACTCCTGTAGTGTTCCATACTCGTGTATATAACCATATACTCCTGTAGTGTTCCATACTTGTGTATATAGTCATATACTCCTGTAGTGTTCCATATTCGTGTATATAGTCATATACTCCTGTAGTGTTCCATACTCGTGTATATGGTCATACACTCCTGTAGTATTCCATATTCGTGTATATGGTCATATACTCCTGTAGTGTTCCATACTCGTGTATATAACCATATACTCCTGTAGTGTTCCATACTCGTGTATATAGTCATATACTCCTGTAGTGTTCCATACTCGTGTATATAACCATATACTCCTGTAGTGTTCCATATTCGTGTATATGGTCATATACTCCTGTAGTGTTCCATACTCGTGTATATAGTCATATACTCCTGTAGTGTTCCATATTCGTGTATATAGCCATATACTCCTGTAGTGTTCCATATTCGTGTATATAGCCATATACTCCTGTAGTGTTCCATACTCGTGTATATAGCCATATACTCCTGTAGTGTTCCTTACTCGTGTATATAGTCATATACTCCTGTAGTGTTCCATATTCGTGTATATAGTCATATACTCCTGTAGTGTTCCATACTCGTGTATATAGTCATATACTCCTGTAGTGTTCCATATTCGTGTATATGGCCATATACTCCTGTAGTGTTCCCTTTCCTTGTTGATAGCTTTGTACTTTTGAATTGTTCCCCCTTTCCTTGTTGATATCTTTGTACTTTTGAATTGTTCCCCTTTCCTTGTTGATAGCTTTGTACTTTTGAATTGTTCCCCTTTCCTTGCTGATAGCTTTGTACGTTTTATTTTTTTCACTTTCTTTCTTGATACCCTATTGACTCGTTTTTTTTCCTCGTTGATACACTCTTGCCTTGTTCTATACCCTTGTTGATACACTCTTGAATTGTTCTCCTTTCTTATTGATAGATCTGTACTCATAAACTGTATTGTTCCTTTCCTCATGTCCGGGCGAGTGTGGTGGTCAATGCAACCAGTTTAGTCTCTTATTTCTGTAAGGATAAGTGCGGTGGGTGTCAGGGTATAGTGATGTAGCAAATTCAGAGGGAACAAATGTATTAATCTTAAAGGGACACACGGCAATCTAGTTTTTTTAAACTCACGGAGTCCCGTTACTTTGTCTCCATACATTGCATTAGTTCAATCATTAATATTAAATATAAGAATAGTATAAAGAAACTATTACTAACTGTTGATAACATGTCACCAATAATAATATATTCAAACGTATAGTCGAAATATGACGAAAAGTTGAAAACTCAAAATTGTATATTCAAGCAGATTTGAAGTCAAAATGATACTGGATTAATAAATCGAGATGCTATTGTAATGCTTGATAATGAATTTAAAGATTGCCATGTGTCCCTTTAATATATGTAAAAGAAGTTATGACATGTTTTTTGTGGTTGTTCGATTTTTTTTTGTCATCAACTCTAAACATTGTTAAAGATTAGCTAAACTGCGATTTGGAAGCTGTCCGTTGTTCTTCCAAATCTAAATTCGTCTTATGTAGGGGAACACATTACAAATATCTCGTTTCTTATTGTGCCGTTTTTACAATCACCTAAGTGATGATTAGGTCATAAGTATCAAACTGATAAATATGAAATATCAGGCGCCAAACCATGACGTAGCAGACACTAACTGGTAATCCGACACTAATTGTGTATTGTTTCTTTCACAGCTTCGTACAGCCAGATGTCTTCGTAGTCTCGTGCCAATGAATTGAGAGTCATATCAATAGATATGGATCACTTTGTGAATATAATCTTATCTATAATCATATTTGTATTGTTAAAATGATTTGAAAGATATATAATTACTACACGTTTCTTTTTAAATAGTACTTACTATTTAAAAAACCCGTTTCATTCATTATGTTTTCGTCATTTTTTAATGAGCCATTGATAACACAATCTCTTTAAAAACAATAATATCTATTGTTAAACGTAGGTGAACTGGGATATATGATAACCAGTCATTTTGTTTGGAAAACCACACCCTTGTAAAAAAAAAAAAAAAAAAAAAAAAAAAGTGTCACTCAGCCTTACTGTAAAGAGACACTCGGCAATCTTGCAGTTTTTATTAAGCATTACAATAAGCGACTCCATATATTAATTTAAAATCATTTTAACTTGAAACCTGCTTGCATATAATTAAATAAAACATCTAGTTTTCAGTCTTATTCTATCATAGGTTTAAATATGTTATTGGTGCAATATAATCACAAGTTAATAATGTGCTCAAACAATTTGCTTAATATTATTCTTATCATTATTATTAATGATTGAACACAATTAATGCAAGTTATGTAGAAACACTAACGGTCGCCGTGAGTTTGTGTTTATTTAATAAACTGAAAACACCAAGATTGCCATGTGTTTCTTTAAAGTATTATTATTCAGTCTTATTCAATCTATGTTCGCGACTGTCTATGCTAGTGTTATTTAATCTTCTTCAGATCAGATAATAATTAATATGATACTAATTGTTTCAAATCGTACAAAAAGTAATTTGAGCATTGGCGGTAAATCTGTTTATTTCTTCATTTGGAAACCCGAAATTTGACGAGTCTCGGGGGAATAACTTGTGTATTTTGTAAGAAGAAGTAAGATTGGAAAACCAAATGTCATTTTACACTGAATTAATAAATTGCCGCGTCATCGTCACGCACTCAAAATTATATGTCACGCGCAAATTTAGTGTGGAAATACGTCCACTTTAATACTAGGTCTCTGTACAGCGCAATATGTTTAAAGGGACACATGGCAATCTTGAGTTTTATTCAGGTATTATGACTTTAAAACTGCTTGCATATAATTAAATAAAAAATTGAGAAATACAGTTTTCTTCACTATTTTACCAACTTTTTAAATATATTATTGGTGCAATATTATAAAAAGTTAGTAATATATAAAAATGATTTGCCTTAAACTATTCTAGTAATTAATATTAATGATTGACCAAATGCAAATTAAGAGAAAAACTAACGGTTTAAAAAAATCAAGATTGCCGTGTGTCCCTTTAATCTGTGCACAGAAAAACATATGGTGCTTATATAAAGATTGACCGTTTATTTGCAGTCGCACTTAAGTTGATTTTTTTGCCGCAAAGCCGTGGGGCACCAACGAGTAAAAAAAAAAACACTAATAAATATCCAAGGAAATATTTGCCGCCCAAAATATTTAGCGTGTTGACGTATTCGTGTTGTGTGCGTGTGTTTTTTCTTTTGTTGTTTAATTTTTTTGCGCCAGCTTTCGAAGAACATTTATATCGGGTTAAGTGCGAAAAGCTACTACTAACAACGCACGGGTCGAACTTTGACACAACATCCGGGCCAGTTATGAAGGGAAAGCCTTCCAACTCATGAATCCACTAGCGAAATATAGGAAGGATTGTTTACATACGCTGATGTGTACATACACATATACATGTATGTGTAGCATGGTTGACATTTTCTTTGTATTTGCACAGTTGTAAATCATTTAATTGAAAATAGCACCTGTCAGAACGACAGTTTAACTCCAACTACCAGTCATTGGAAGTTATAGTAAAACAGACAGCTGGAATGGACATGCTATAAAACAAACAGAGTATGATCGCATCTCATTGATTGCTTTAAACACAATCAACCGCCTCGATGAGACCATACTCTGTTATATGGGCGTTTGTTGAACTTTTATTATATATAAACTTACAATGTTTACTGAATCAGTATTTCAAAATATGATGATACACGCTAACCTTGTTATAAATTGTCACGTAGATCCCAAAAAGTAAAATGTTCCCTTGACATGTCATGGCTATATTCAATTATTAATTTGTGACAAAATGTCCGGGTTTAGCTTGTCAATCACAGATGAACTGATAATCATCGACGTTTAATCATCTTTGGACGATTGCTTTTAATCAACAACCGCAATCTAATGTTTCGTAAGATTTCCTGATTTAATTGTTTTTACTGGCAATATGACAATAATCATACTTATATGAATCACTTCATGGGAAATAAGTCTGATTTATTTAATTATTGCTTAGGACAATCATCGAATGAAGTCATTGTCCTATATATGTATATGTATATGTATATGTATATGTATATGTACTGTATTGCACGGAAGTGTCCATAATACAATAAACGTCACACAAGTTTCAATAAAATACCCCAACCGACAGAGACTGCGATGTCGCACGGGGTAGTCTTGATCATCTTCGACGCTTGATTTTAAATACAAACGTCTTGACCATTTATGCAGAAAAAATATTGAAACCGGAAATACATGTCTGTAATTGTTATTATTTGTATTATAATAGTGTCGACCATCCACGTTTAGTTCGTTGATATAATGATAAAGTTTCTTCTTTGTTTATTTTTTAATTTAGTGTCTTTCTGCCTTTCTGTATATTTTCGATAGAATGTGCGTCCGTATCAGCCAATCAGAAACGATACCATAATCTCGGTAAAATGGCTGCCGCGTTATTTATTTTTTAGAAGAACAGTTCTAGGCGTGTGTCTTGAAAACAATCAAGCGTCGCAGAAGAACTAGACTGCGCACGGGCAGACTTTCCTATGCTATGACAGGTTAAACAAAATGCTTTCAAGAAGAGTGTCACGAATGTTATATCATATTTTGAAGCGTAGTAATATGTATCCCAGTCCCATATCAGGTGATCGACCCGGTTTGGTCTTAAGTCACCGGCCCATTAGACCTGGTCTGTAAGATCTTAAGAGATTAACAAGCGTTTAGCGTCAAGGGTTGGTATAATTTTATTGATATAATCATAATCTTCTTAAATCAATATCGGTTTATTATCCTTTCAACATGTTCCTAGAAAACATTATTTTTTATTCGGCTTATCACGAGAGGTTATAAAATACCATTTACGAAAACAACAATTGACGTTCCCAATACCCGAGTGGGTCATATATAGTCATACAATGGAATTCTGCTTAGCTTAATACAAGTTCTAAGTATTTTAATATTTTAAAAGGAAGTAAATGAAGGATAATTACTTTTAAGAGATTACTACACGGTTTTTTATTCCAGGGAGGATTCATAAAAAAAAAAGTGGCAAATAAACGAAAGCTCGAATGTAAAAAAGGATTTATAAATGACATTTTATTTTGGCTGTACATGTTGCACGTATAAAACAAAATGGGAACTAAATCAAATAATTGAAAAACTTTAATATTCAAAAGGTTTTCTTAAGGAACGGCAGTGAAATAAGCACTGTATATAATAATGGTGTAAAGGCAGTGCTGGATCCCATTCTTAGGTGCGTTTGATCCTTTACATAAATAATAAATGTGTCAGGGCAGGGCCCGGTCCCATTCTTAAGTGAGTTTGATCCTTTACATATATATAATGGTGTCAGGGCAGTGCCGGATAATAATGGTGTCAGGGCAGTGCCGGGTCCCATTCTTAGGTGCGTTTGATCCTTTACATAAATAATTATAATGGTGTCAGGGCAGGGCCGGGTCCCATTCTTAAGTGAGTTTGATCCTTTACATACATAATAATGGGGTCAGGGCAGGGCCGGGTCCCATTCTTAAGTGAGTTTGATCCTTTACATAAATAATAAATGTGTCAGGGCAGGGCCAGGTCCCATTCTTAAGTGAGTTTGATCCTTTACATATATAATAATGGTGTCAGGGCAGTGCCGGGTCCCATTCTTAAGTGCGTTTGATCCTAATGATGTCAGGGCAGGGCAGGGTCCCATTCTTAAGTGAGTTTGATCCTTTACATATATAATAATGGTGTCAGGGCAGTGCCGGGTCCTATTCTTAAGTGCGTTTGATTCTTTGCATAAATAATAATGGTGTCAGGGCAGGGCCGGTCCCATTCTTAAGTGCGTTTGATCCTTTACATATATAATAATGGTGCCAGGGCAATGCCGGGTCCCATTCTTAAGTGAGTTTGATTCTTTACATAAATCATAATGGTGTCAGGGCAGGGCCGGGTCCCATTCTTAAGTGCGTTTGATCCTTTACATAAATCATAATGGTGTCAGGGCAGGGCCGGGTCCCATTCTTAAGTGCGTTTGATCCTTAACATATATAATAATGGTGCCAGGGAAGTGCCGGGTCCCATTCTTAAGTGCGTTTGATCCTTTACATAAATAATAATGGTGCCAGGGCAGTGCCTGGTCCCATTCTTAAGTGCGTTTGATCATTTACATATATAATAATGGTGTCAGGGCAGGGCCCGTCCCATTCTTAAATGAGTTTGCTCCTTTAGATATATAATTATAATGGTGTCAGGGTAGGGCCGGTCCTATTCTTAAGTGCGTTTGATCCTTTACATATATAATAATGGTGTCAGGGCAGTGCCGGGTCCCATTCTTAAGTGCGTTTGATCCTTTACATATATAATAATGATGTCAGGGCAGTGCCGGGTCCCATTCTTAAGTGAATTTGATCCTTTACATAATATATAATTATAATAATGTCAGGGCGGTGCCGGGTCCCATTCTTAAGTGCGTTTGATCCTTTACACATATAATAATGGTGTCAGGGCAGGGCAGGGTCCCATTCGTAAGTGAGTTTGATCCTTAACATATATAATAATAGTGTCAGGGCAGGGCAGGGTCCCATTCTTAAGTGAGTTTGATCCTTTACATATATAATTATAATTATGTCAGGGCAGTGCAGGGTCTTATTCTTAAGTGCGTTTGATCCTTTACATATATAATAATGGTATCAGTGCGGGGCCGGGTCCCATTCTTAAGTGCGTTTGATCCTTTACATATATAATAATGGTGTCAGGGCAGTGCCGGGTCCCATTCTTGAGTGCGTTTGATCCTTTACATAAATAATAATGGTGTCAGGGCAGAGCCGGTCCCATTCTTAAGTGAGTTTGATCCTTTACATATATAATAATGGTGTCAGGGCAGTGCCGGGTCCCATTCTTAAGTGCGTTTGATCCTTTACATAAATAATAATGGTGTCAGGGCAGTGCCGGGTCCCATTCTTAAGTGCGTTTGATCCTTTACATAAATAATAATGGTGTCAGGGCAGAGCCGGTCCCATTCTTAAGTACGTTTGATCCTTTACATAAAAAATAATGGTGTCAGGGCAGGGCCGGATCCCATACTTAAGTGAGTTTGATCCTTTACATATATAATTATAATTTTGTCAGGGCAGTGCAGGGTCTTATTCTTAAGTGCGTTTGATCCTTTACATATATAATAATGGTGTCAGTGCAGGGCAGGGTGCCATTCTTAAGTGAGTTTGATTCTTTACATATAAAATTATAATGATGTCAGGGCAGTGCCGGGTCCCATTCTTAAGTGCGTTTGATCCTTTACATATATAATAATGGTGTCCGGGCAGGGCCGGTCCCATTCTTAAGTGCATTTGATCCTTTACATAAATAATAATGGTGTCAGGGCAGTGCCGGGTCCCATTCTTAAGTGCGTTTGATCCTTTACATATATAATAATGGTGTCAGGGCAGGGTGAGTTTGATCCTTTACGTATATAATAATGGTGTCAGGACAGTGCCGGGTCCCATTCTTAAGTGAGTTTGATCCTTTACATATATAATAATGGTGTCAGGGCAGTGCCGGGTCCCATTCTTAAGTGAGTTTAATCCTTTACATATATATAATTATAATGGTGTCAGGGCAGGGCTGGGTCCCATTCTTAAGAATTGCTGATCCTTTACGCATATAATAATGGTGTAAGGGCATTGCCGGGTCCCATTTTAAAGTGAGTTTGATCCTTTACATATCTAATTATAACGGTGTCGGGGCAGGGCCGGGTCCCAATCTTAAGTGTTGTTGATCCATTACGCATACAATAATTGTGTCAGGGCAGGTCCGGGTCCCATGCGTAAGCGCTGTTGATCCTTTACGAATAAAGGGCAGTGGCGGTCCCATTCTTAAGTGCGTTTGATTCTTTACATATATAACAAGAGCATCAAGAATTGCGGGGCAATCCATAGTCCCCCACCGGCCCAGACAAACATTTTCCAGACATTTTCTATGATGGAGGTCAAAGATCAAGGTCAAGGTCACAATGACCTTATTTTGGTACGCGACACACCGCTATCCCAAGATGTATTCACATACCAAGTTTGAATGGTGTCTGGGCAGTGCCGGGTCCCATTTTTAAGTGCGTTTGATCATTTACAAAAATAATAATGGTGTCAGTGCGGGGCCGGGTCCTATTCTTAAGTGAGTTTGATCCTTTACATGTATAATAATAATGGTGTCAGGGCAGTGCCGGGTCCCATTCTTAAGAGCGTTTGATCATTTACATAAATAATAATGGTGTCAGGACAGTGCCGGGTCCCATTCTTAAGTGAGTTTGATCCTTTACATATATAATAATGGTGTCAGGGCAGTGCCGGATCCCATTCTTAAATGAGTTTAATCCTTTACATATATATAATTATAATGGTGTCAGGGCAGGGCTGGGTCACATTTTTAAGTATTGTTGATTCTTTACGCATATAATAATGGTGTAAGGGCATTGCCGGGTCCCATTTTAAAGTGAGTTTGATCCTTTACATATCTAATTATAATGGTGTCAGGGCAGGGCCGGGTCCCAATCTTAAGTGTTGAAGATCCATTACGCATACAATAATTGTGTCAAGGCAGGTCCGGGTCCCATGCTTAAGCGCTGTTGATCCTTTACGTATAAAGGGAGTGGCGGTCCCATTCTTAAGTGCGTTTGAATCTTTACATATATAACAAGAGCATCAAGAATTGCGGGGCAATCCATAGTCCCCCACCGGCCCAGACAAACATTTTCCAGACATTTTCTATGATGGAGGTCAAAGATCAAGGTCAAGGTCACAATGACCTTCTTTTGGTACGCAACACACCGCTATCCCAAGATGTATTCACATACCATGTTTGGTGTCTCTATGTGTTATAGTATTGAAAATACGGTCCAGACAAGCATTTTCTATGACAGAGGTAACAGATCAAGGTCAACATGACCTTATTTTGGTACGCGACACACCACTATCCCAATATGTATCCACATCCCAAGTTTGGTACCTCTAAGTGTTATAGTATTGAAAATACGGTCCGGACAAGCATTTTCGATGACAGAGGTCACAGGTCAATGGCACAATGACCTTATTTTGGTACGCGACACATCACTATCCCAAGATGGGATACCAAGTTTGGAATCTCTAAGTGTTATAGTATTGAAAATACGGTCCGGACAAGAATTTTCTATGACAGAGGTCACAGGTCAAGTTCAAGGTCACAATGACCTTATTTTGGTACGCGACACACCGCTATCCCAAGATGTATTCAAATACCAAGTTTGGTATCTCTAAGTGTTATAGTATTGAAAATACGGTCCGGACAATCATTTTCTTTGACAGAAGTCACAGATCAAGTTCAAGGTCACTGTGACCTTATTTGGTAAACGACACACCACTATCCCAAGATGTATCCACATACCAAGTTTAGTATCTCAAATTCTTATAGTATTGAAAATATGGCCCGGACAATCATTTTCGGAACATTTTCTATGACAGAGGTCACAGGTCAAGGTCACTGTGACCTTATTTTGGTATGCGACACACCGCTATCCCAAGATGTATCAAATATCAAGTTTGGTATCTCTAAATGTTATAGTATTGAAAATACGGTCCGGACAAGCATTTTCTATGACAGAGGTCACAGTGACCTTTTTTTGGTACGGACTAATAATGGTGTAAGGGCAGGGCCGGGTCCCATTCTTAACTGCTGTTGATCCATTGCGCATATTAAAATGATGTAAGGGCAGTGCTGTTGATCATTTAAACGTACTAGTATATAAAAATAGTGTAAGGGCAGTGCAGGGTCCTGTTATTAAGTGTTGTCGATCCCTTACCTATATAACAATGGTGTCGGGGAAATGTCGAGTTCGGTTCTTTAGTGCTGTTGATCTCGTTTAACTGGAAGTACGTATATAATGTCCCTGCTTGTAATGTAACGGTAACTTTATATTTACTGGACGAGTTCCAACAACGGTCATTGACATATGATTCAATTGTGTGCCGCTTATGACAAATATTGTGAACTTGACCACAACAATGTGTGAACAAGGAACAAGTAGTTTTATTTAGTTTACACCTACCCACAAATGACACCTCCCACCCGATTTGACATCTGTGCTTGAGATCGTTATCTCTTGTACGAGTACAAAAAAATACAAACTGAAACATGTTTCATAAACAAACAATACTAACAGAACAAAAATAATACCGCCTACGCCATGTTCTTTGTCGTTAAAAAGGTCATTAAATAGTGTTTTTTTATTTGTATGCTCAAATTAGAATCAAAAGTACTTATAATTGGGAAAGACGTAGTAGATTACTATAGCCTGATTGATATTGAATGACACGTGTGTGAAAACAAACAATACCAAACAAACATTATAGATAGATAGATAGATAGATACTTTATTGATTTAAACTTTTGCAGTTTCTCGTCATTACATACAGAATTTGTAATACATAATTATAATCACATGACAGGTTACACATACTTCTACACACTCACTTATAGTTCAATTTTCAATACTCCTTAATTAATCATAGCTCATATAAATCACACATTTTAATCAATAATCCAAGGATATCAAAAAAAAAAAGGAATTATATAAAAAATAACAATTTATGTGAGGATGTACTTGAATATATTTTAAGAAATACTCTTTGGAATAGAACATCTGACAGTAAACGCCTCTGACAAATATTTACTTAAATTAAAAAGTTCTTATTTCTTTGAAGATTGTAGAAGTGTTATAAATTTAAACATATTTGGCCTTTGTATGTAATATTTTCTGATATATTTCTTTATAATATCATTATAAGCTGTACAAATTAAAACAAAGTGAAATTCGTCTTCAATTTCAGTTGAATTATATATTTGACAAACTCTTTCATTTCTTTCATTACTATGTCTTGCATAACGACCTGTCTCAATTCTTAAAGGGGTTGATGCACTAATTTCAAACACAGTTTATTTTAAATGGCTCTGAAAAACTTGGAAAAAGCTGAAAGAATTATCAAAATGCCATGAAAAATAAAGGAGATATGACCTATTGAAAATTTGCAAAGAACATAAATGGAAGCGGCCATCTTTGAACGATGACGTCATCACGCCCTTTTATCATATATGGCATATTGATAAAATGTCTTTTAAAGCAAAGAAAATCATTGTAAATGAAAAATAATACTTAAATGTATACATTTTACATCTGTATATATATTTTTAATCAATTTGCAGTGGTTTTCTTTGCTTTAAAATACATTTCGTCAATATACCATATATGGTAAAACGGCGCGATGACGTCATCGTTCAGAGATGGCCGCCTCCATTTATGTTCTTTGCAAATTTTCAATAGCTCATATCTCCTTCATTTTTCATGGCATTTTGATATTTCTTTCAGCTTTTCTCAAGTTTTCCAGAGCCCTTTAAAATAAATTGTGTTTGGAAATAGTGCAACAACCCCTTTAAGCTATGTGAAGGTAAACGTAATTTAGTAAAAACACTTCGTAATCTTTTTGTACATAAAATATCCAGATAGTTTTCATATCCAAAATGATCTTTAACATGTCTATGCAAACTTGATAATACTCTATTTTCTTGTAGATCAGTGTTCCATTTTGAATAAAACAATCCACCAACCTCTGTTTAAAGCTAGATACAAAATGTTGATGGTTCACCCTTAAAGGATCATCCCATACATACATAAAGCCATACGTATTAATTAAGCAGAGATTTTACATTGGATAACCAATTGTTTAAACCACTTTCACAATCAGATAATGAAGATTTATATATAGATGATAAAATTATATTTTCTGTTGTAACTAATTTCAACCAATATCTAACTATTCTAGTATATCTTGTGATAAATAATGGATAGCGCCCCCAATTCACCGTAAACACCAGCATTACTCTTTGTCAGTTTTACTCCTAGAATGTTTTTACAAAACTTGAGATGAATTCTCTCATTATATATATACCTGCAGTTTTATATAAACAATAACACATTTATTAACTATATATAAGCTTTTTAGCAAATTAAATATATATATCTAGTATACTTTCCCAGGGGTATCACAATGCCCATGCACGTGCAAGTGCACATTTTCTCCGTTTGCTTTCATAACAAATCAATCGAAAATAGAAACCGTATACACAATCGATCTAGATCAAAAGAACCGATACCTCATTTGACAGATAGAAAACAGAATCGTGTGTACGTTTATAATTGTTTTTGAAATATAATTCTCTGAGAAGTTTCAATATCAGTACTGTATCATTGAAATTAAAAACTTCGGCGACAGCTGTCAGCGCACTATGTCACGAACTGAATAGTATCGTTTTAACAAATATTTGAATATAATAAAATCGATTAGATATAAGAAAATGATTGATTCAGCAAGGCAAACAGGTGTTTTATCCAAATATATGACCAATTTGGATTTTATTGATGTTTTAAACATGCAAATTAGCGATAATAATCAAAACAGATATCGGATACGCGCGTCTAACTGTAATATCGTGAGAATACCGATTAAAATAAGTCTTATTGTGAAAACGGACACCTAATTTATGGCGGGATGCTGTAAAAAATCGAACGAATCTGATTGAACTCTGAGTTTTGATTTGTGACATTCTACCCCCTGCTTCGTTTATTCGCTGTAAATGAGTAATTTGGAGATTATTTTTTTTACTTCTTGCAGTTTTTGCTTTGCTAGTCGGCTGTTTTTTTATGACCACGGCGTGAAGTACAAATCACCATTAGTGGGAAATTTTGGAAAGAGAAATCATAAAATGTGCATGATTTTTTTAAAACTTTCATCAATTAAACAGGCCTATTTATTCAGTCTCACGTGCGATGCGGATATATTCCATCAATCGCTTGTCGTTTTACTTTATTTTTGAGATGTCATCCCCAAGCCTTTCGTTCGCAATGACGCCTTAGATGACGCTATGGACAATTAACTTTTTTAAAAATTAATTTTGTTCTTTTTTTTTTTTTTATGTTAGAATGCATTATAATGTGCGTTCTGACGTATATTTCAAATATACAGAAAGGTAAATATAAGTACACAAATGCATCTGAAAATACCACCCACTCCCTCCGCCATTTTTATTGCATTGTTGAACTTTTTAATTTTTGGATTTCTCAAAACTAGTTCCCGGGCCCACCATGTCTACGCAGAGCTACGCCAATGGCAGCAGCTGGTTGCGTGCAAAATACAATAATACACTATTATAAGATGTCCCAATTAAAGAAACACACGCTATATTCAGTGGATAGAAGCACTTGTGAATAACTGAAACCGGATTTTTTAATTTGAATTAAACATGAAAGAGAAAAATACCGAAGGGTCCGCGTAAAATGTATGCGACTACATTCGACATTGAGTATTTTAGCCGCTGTTATACACTTGTGCACGCTTTCGGTAATGACCCCTACGTGGTCTGTGATATAATTTCTCGGACATTTTTGGTCCGAATTAAAAGTCCTAAAAAAAATAATTTGGGATTTCAATGTATAAAATATGTATCAGTTTATCGACATATGCATTATTAAGTCGTATGCATATTGCGGTTTACAACTTCCATTATACATTCTGTCATTTCTCCTTTTTTTTTTTAACCGAACATACATGTTGAATACTGTATTTATATTCATAGGTTAAATACATCATTTATTATCGGAAATAAGAAAAGGAAATCTTGATATGTTTTCCAGAAACATTATTACTCATGTATTTTAAGATATTTTAAGTCTTCTTCTCGTTTCAGATATGTTTTGTTGCTTAAGTACTTTGATGGAAGATGAAATAAATGTAACCATGTATATGTTGAGAACTAGATATTCAAAAAATGTGTTTGAATTCAATTTGTCACTTACATGCGTTTTATTTAGCTTTACAACACTCTGGTGGCTTTTCCCGGGATGTCAGCTGGTTCCCGACCTTACCTCGCGTGGGGACGCACTGAGGTGTATACTTGCCAGTGATATTTTTTATAAAATTGTAAGTCGCATGCAAAATCAATCTCTACCCAGAGTACACTCGTTCCTCATTTGACTCTGTCAACGTCAAAGGAAGTAGGGCGAACGGTTAGGTCACGTGATTATTCAAAAAATTATGACGATGTTTATAATAAATCCTTTTGCGTGATCTGCAAAGATAAAATGTAGACCTATATTAAATAATTTCAATTTTTATTTCTATGAGTTATTTTTTTTTAGTAATTTTCTGCTATCGAGCTTCGGTTTGAAATGTTTACATATGCGTTTCGATTGAGGTGACCTAAGTACGTATTCTTTTTGTAGTAAAATAGTCCTGATTAAAACTAAATTGTTTTCATGCATTACTTCAAATCTTGCAACATCTAATTTGCAGATATTCTGAAAATTATATTTACACAAGAAATAAATAAGTTTCAGTGAAAAATATTTCAATTTAACAGGTTTTAAATCTTGTAATTTAGTAGTTAGCAGAGATATATGTGAGTGCAAGGAACGATAACTCTGCGTGGAGATTGTATTTGAGTTCAAGGAACGATAACTCTGCGTGGAGATTGATGCAAAATAAGTAAAATTTAGTTTCTCAACAAATTGTACTTACATATATTGTAAACGGCACTCGCTTACGATTTTTCAATTGCATTTGTTAAGGGTTACTCTAAGTATAGTATTAATAATTTATGCTCACTGATTGTGCATAAATAATGCATGAAAACAATTTAGTTTTAATCGAGACTATTTTACTATAAAAATAATACGTACTTAGGTCTCCTCGATCGAAACGCATTAATCTCCATGCAGAGTTATCGTTCCTTGCACTCACATATATAGGTGTAACACACCCATTGATTGTTGCATTGAGTTGTGTGTGAATTAAAATTTAAATGCCATGTTGTCATTCATATCTGGGCCCAAATTAAAAATGAATAACTTACATTCTCATCACAAATGACACATATGCTGCCAAAAAATGTACAGAAAAATGGGGGTCATGTATCTTCTAAGAAAGAACTTGTCTCATGAATGAATGGTCCCTTTAAAAACATAAACACTGAGATGCCATAATATTGTATTCATACACTCATTTCCATATAAGCAAAATAAATTAAAAACTCACAATTTTAACATGGCAATGCTTGAAAAATGTAACAAATAGATCAACAATGTGATATAAACCAAAAATAGCACTTTAAATTAGTGAAAATGCCTTTTTTTACAAAAAGAAATCAGAATTATTTATTGACGCCATTATGCGACTACCCCAGGCCGACACTTCCTGTGTTGCAATGGGTGTGCTACACCTATAAGAATACTTAACTATGAGTGAATTTTCAAAGCAGCTATTCTGACAAAGCCTAGACTATAACGCATTAAAGAAAGAAAAGTTGTCGCGAATCGACTAAGAATCGATCAAGATATACGCGTTTCAAAAGAGAACAGAGCGGTCGAAAATCAGCGTACTTTTTTTCAGTTTTAACCTGCCTTAACTGTTTTATAAAATGACATTGGGCATACCTATACTTGATATAATGGATTAAATGCTTCATATAGTCAATACACATGAAGAAATCAAGAGGTTTAGCTACCAAAACTGCTCTTTGAATGCAAAAGGTGCTGATTTTCATGCTAGCATCCAATTTTCAAGGCAATTTTTCACTTTTGGTGGCATCATACCTTAATTTGGTAACACTATATGAATATACAGGCATCACAAATACTCCTAAATGCAAGTCTGGTACTAGCTTTGTGATTAAAAGCCAAGTTTAAATGACTGGACAGCATACTCTGCCTTCAGTTCTCTCTGACATTATCTCAGTAAACCCAATTTTAGGGGGTAAGGGGAAGGATTTTGTGGTGTCATACCTATAAAAGCAGGATTTTCAAAAAAAAAATGCTAAATTATGATGACAAATACACATATCTACATGTTGATACCAAACAAGCCAAGTTTTAGTGGAAAATGTTTCTCCAGGCCATCATTTAAAGACTTAAAAAATCTGAAACTCCAAATTACGGCTTTCCACAGCGAAAAATAGCCAAAAAAAAATCAAAACCGGTTTTAAAAGAGTGTAAAGTGTTTTTTTTGAAGATATATAAATATTCCAAAAGGAAAAATGCCAGTTAAGTAAGAATCTGAGAGAAAATGACAATTCACAGATCCCGCCTTATAGGTGTAACACACCCATTGATTGTTGCATTGAGTTGTGTGTGAATTAAAATTTAAATGCCATGTTGTCATTCATATCTGGGCCCAAATTAAAAATGAATAACTTACATTCTCATCACAAATGACACATATGCTGCCAAAAAATGTACAGAAAAATGGGGGTCATGTATCTTCTAAGAAAGAACTTGTCTCATGAATGAATGGTCCCTTTAAAAACATAAACACTGAGATGCCATAATATTGTATTCATACACTCATTTCCATATAAGCAAAATAAATTAAAAACTCACAATTTTAACATGGCAATGCTTGAAAAATGTAACAAATAGATCAACAATGTGATATAAACCAAAAATAGCACTTTAAATTAGTGAAAATGCCTTTTTTTACAAAAAGAAATCAGAATTATTTATTGACGCCATTATGCGACTACCCCAGGCCGACACTTCCTGTGTTGCAATGGGTGTGCTACACCTATAAGAATACTTAACTATGAGTGAATTTTCAAAGCAGCTATTCTGACAAAGCCTAGACTATAACGCATTAAAGAAAGAAAAGTTGTCGCGAATCGACTAAGAATCGATCAAGATATACGCGTTTCAAAAGAGAACAGAGCGGTCGACAGCGACAAAAATCAGCGTACTTTTTTTCAGTTTTAACCTGCCTTAACTGTTTTATAAAATGACATTGGGCATACCTATACTTGATATAATGGATTAAATGCTTCATATAGTCAATACACATGAAGAAATCAAGAGGTTTAGCTACCAAAACTGCTCTTTGAATGCAAAAGGTGCTGATTTTCATGCCAGCATCCAATTTTCAAGGCAATTTTTCACTTTTGGTGGCATCATACCTTAATTTGGTAACACTATATGAATATACAGGCATCACAAATACTCCTAAATGCAAGTCTGGTACTAGCTTTGTGATTAAAAGCCAAGTTTAAATGACTGGACAGCATACTCTGCCTTCAGTTCTCTCTGACATTATCTCAGTAAACCCAATTTTAGGGGGTAAGGGGAAGGATTTTGTGGTGTCATACCTATAAAAGCAGGATTTTCAAAAAAATAGTGCTAAATTATGATGACAAATACACATATCTACATGTTGATACCAAACAAGCCAAGTTTTAGTGGAAAATGTTTCTCCAGGCCATCATTTAAAGACTTAAAAAATCTGAAACTCCAAATTACGGCTTTCCACAGCGAAAAATAGCCAAAAAAAAATCAAAACCGGTTTTAAAAGAGTGTAAAGTGTTTTTTTGAAGATATATAAATATTCCAAAAGGAAAAATGCCAGTTAAGTAAGAATCTGAGAGAAAATGACAATTCACAGATCCCGCCTTATAGGTGTAACACACCCATTGATTGTTGCATTGAGTTGTGTGTGAATTAAAATTTAAATGCCATGTTGTCATTCATATCTGGGCCCAAATTAAAAATGAATAACTTACATTCTCATCACAAATGACACATATGCTGCCAAAAAATGTACAGAAAAATGGGGGTCATGTATCTTCTAAGAAAGAACTTGTCTCATGAATGAATGGTCCCTTTAAAAACATAAACACTGAGATGCCATAATATTGTATTCATACACTCATTTCCATATAAGCAAAATAAATTAAAAACTCACAATTTTAACATGGCAATGCTTGAAAAATGTAACAAATAGATCAACAATGTGATATAAACCAAAAATAGCACTTTAAATTAGTGAAAATGCCTTTTTTTACAAAAAGAAATCAGAATTATTTATTGACGCCATTATGCGACTACCCCAGGCCGACACTTCCTGTGTTGCAATGGGTGTGCTACACCTATACGGGTAGAGATTGGTACTGTGAGTGTGATATATATTGGACATGAACAGTGATAGCGTTTTCATAGTGAGCATTTTTCAAATTTTCTAATTGTAATATTATTCGAGTAATCTCTTATGTTTATGACTGTTTATAAATAAAGATTTATGAAAAAAAAATCAAAAAAAATCTTCAGATAGCAATCTTCATTCACATTCAGAGTCAAATGTGTGATCGACTGGGCCAGAGTGGCCCATTGAGTGTATGATTTACTGGGCGAGAGCGGCCCATTGAATGTGTGATCCACTGGGCCAGAGTTGCCCATTGAATTTGTGATCGACTGGGCCAGAGTGGCCCATTGAATGTGTGATCGACTGGGCCAGAGCGGCCCATTGAATGTGTGATCGACTGGGCCAGAGCGGCCCATTGAATGTGTGATCCACTGGGCCAGAGCAAAAAAAATCTTCAGATAGCAATCTTCATTCACATTCAGAGTCAAATGTGTGATCGACTGGGCCAGAGTGGCCCATTGAATGTATGATCCACTGGGCCAGAGCGGTCCATTGAATGTGTGATCCACTGGGCCAGAGCGGCCCATTGAATGTGTGATCCACTGGGCCAGAGTTGCCCATTGAATTTGTGATCCACTGGGCCAGAGTGGCCCATTGGATGTGTGATCGACTGGGCCAGAGCGGCCCATTGAATGTGTGATCGACTTGGCCAGAGCGGCCCATTGAATGTGTGATCGACTTGGCCAGAGCGGCCCATTGAATATGTGATCCACTGGGCCAGAGCAGCCCATTGAATGTGTGATCGACTGGGCCAGAGTGGCCCATTGAATGTGTGATCCACTTGGCCAGAGCGGCCCATTGAATGTGTGATCCACTGGGCCAGAGTGGCCCATAGAATGTGTGATCCACTGGGCCAGAGCAGCCCATTGAATGTGTGATCCACTGGGCCAGAGTGGCGTATTGAATGTGTGATCCACTGGGCCAGAGTGGTCCATTTCTCATGGGCCACGGCATAATGAAAATAATAAGTATCAATTAAAACAATAACAGGTTCATTTAAACTGATTAATAAATTGACATAAATTTTCCTGAATGTCGACGTTTTTCACCTTGTGGAGAATATCGGTACATTATAGTTCACACGGATGTTTAGACAAAAAAAATGTCGGCGCACGTGACGGACAGCATACATCCGCTATATATCCATATATCTAAAATCCCAGACAATTAGTAAATTATCATAAAATCAGTTTAATTTTTATAGGATGTCCGGGAATGCAC